>CP092863.1:33268331-33535722 GCA_030710605.1 Cordylochernes scorpioides | reverse complement strand
CACCACTGATGGACAAACTTTCCAATATTTTTATCCTTGCAGTAAGGATAGTAGAAATTTATTTTATTTTAAAAGAAATGTTTGCATTGAATTGATATGTGTGATGGTCTTTTAAGCTTTTAGCTGTTAACACCATGTGTGATGTTACATAAATATAATATGAAGATATATTGAAAATTCTGTTTATTAATAAATCTTTTAAATTTTTCTCTTTGGCCTATCATTTTTAATAAAAAATAAGAATCAAAAACAACATTCCAAGAATCTCTAAACCAGTAGTTATAATTTAGATAGAGACTAATAAAATTGGTGTAATTGAGACGGGGGAAGTTCTTTTTTTTTTTTTTTCAGAATAAATAAAAACAAATTTTTGAAAGGAGCAGCATTTGGAAAGATTTCATTTTTTCTTTGGCTTCCGTTTGGTAGCCATGTCTGAGATTTTGGAACGCAGGTTCTGGCGGAGTGCAGGCCCGGAGGTAGAAGAGCGGTTAGAGGAAGTGAAAGCGCTGCGGGCAGCACGGCGAGCAGCTTCCCCGCAGCCATGGATTTCTGGCAGGTGGTGGCGAGGGCAGAACCTGTGAGTGCAGTGGGTGCAGGTGAGGCCCAGGGACAACACGCTGGTTTCACAGTGGCTGTATTGACACTGGTTCCGTGTCACAGGGCTAGCTGGTTTTGGCTTGGACTTCTTGATGGGTTCTGTCTTCTTGATGGGCTCTGTCTTCTTGATGGGCTCCTGTTTCTTGGTGCTGGGGGGCAGGTTGGTGGGGGACTTGGACCAGGAGTTGAGGCTGTAGCTGGAGGTAACATCGGAGTGGCTGGAGGCATTGTCCGCCTGGGCCTCGGAGCAGGTGTAGCTGCTTACTGACTCATCTGACACAACCACCACATTAGACTCAACATCTAAGATTCCATGAGGGACTATTAAAAAAGCATGGATACTCCTGGTTTAACAGAGAGGTATTGTTGGACTAGATCAGGTCAAGGTGACAAGTAGTTGCCACCACATCTCTCTGTTAAAATGATATCATTGATGCACTGATAACAAGAGTCAAGGCCTCCCACATCTTCTTTTCATCCCTTATTTAAAACTGATTTTTGTCTTGCATGGACTTGAACAAATAAAGTATTACAAAATAATTTTATTTCATCAGTTAGCGAAAAAATGACTACATCAGACTTTAGTAAAGGGAAATATGAATACAAATGTGTGTTAAGATTCAATTTAGAATATATAACACAAGGTACTCACAAGACCACAAATAAAGAATTCATATGTGACGTATCAGTGAAGGGATCAATACTTATTTGAATTTGGATCACATTTGCAGATTAAAATTTTCTGGAGTAGGAAAATTTATTTAGTCTCCCAAATAACAAATGTACACATTTAAAGTCCCCTCATACACCAATATTTATATAAAAAAAACTAATGTTTATTTTGTGGGACTAAGTTTTGTTTTACCAGCAAGTTTCCAATAATGATATATAAGGTTTTGATGTCTAGAAATGGATATTTGTTTGAAGATAATAAAAAAAAGAATGATTTTAGACATATTGAAACAATAATGGGAAGAGTACGAGAAAGGCTTTCCTGTTAATTCTCATAGGCAATTGGTTTCTTCTAGAGATCATTTCAAATGTTGATGTTTTATCTGGGAATACCTGGACTGAGAAATGGGCCAATATATGCAGAGAATGGAAAACCTTTGTGCCACTGTACTTACTCTCACACATCAGAATGTCTGGAAACATGAAAATTAATAATAGGCTTTCTTAGAGCCCATATATAGAAGATAATCATGAACAGAAGAAACCCAAATTTTTGTTCAGTCTTCAGATCAGAACTTATAGCCATCTATGAAGCCTTAAAATCCATCAGAAATACAAATTATCAAGATATCTGGATTCTTACTGATAGTAGAAGTGCCGTACAACACTTGAGTCACACAGGGGAACTTAGAGACAAAGTAAGCAGGAACATAATTGGCTATCTCCAAAAACTCTCAAAAACCTCAAAAATTCACCTTCAATGGATACCCTCACATGTTGGCATTGAAGACAATGAAGCTGCTGATGTGCTAGCAAAAAAAGGGACAAAAGAACCCTTGCCACAGAAAAATAAACTTACTTTTAAAGAAATAGAAACAGTAGCCAACAAAAATAAACAAGAACTGGAGGATCCCACCTAAGCACAGTTGGTACAGTGGAGTGAACCCAGGAGGAGCTCTGAACATCAGAAATAGACAGCATCAAACAACACTAACAAGATTTAAAACAGGCCATCTCAAGCCATTGAAGATAGAAAATAATAACAAAATCTACCCCACTTGCCCAAAATGTAGCTTGGCACCTGCAGCTCCAGAACACATTTTGGCTTGCATTAGATGCACTAAACAGGACTTTTGGGAGAGGCTGCTGCTCATCATCAAACAGCCAGAGGAGCATGAACTCATGGAATCCGTGTAATCTTTACACAAGAGGAGAGAGATAAGAAACAACAACAACAACAGATAATCAGATATGAGAGAAAATATAGCTTTCATACTTGAAAAATTCAGGGCATTTAGTATAACTTTATTAGTGGAGAGTTCAGAGAATGAAAATAATAAAGATTTACTAAAACCTCCCAGGAGAAACCTATCAGATGAAGGACCAATTTAGTAAAACGAAAAATTACCCTACTTGATCAAATGCTTCTTCTTCTTTTTTCTTATCTCTACTCAATCATATTAGGGTGTCAAGCTTGTAAAGCTTGAGACTTTTTGAAAAAGAGATTTGACAACCATCATGATTGGGTGAAGTAGAATGCGTCTGCCTTTGTCATTAAGACTGGGAGCACTACTCAGTGGCAGGCCGACTTAGCTCCAAAAGAATCTGACACGAGGAACAAACGCCATGTGCAGCCGCTCCTAATATGGAGTACAAACACGGCTCATCCTGTATACCTGGATTAGGAGCCCTTACAGGGTACTATCAGCCGGGCCAGCTGAACACAAGTTTTTTAGTGAGCTTGTTACTGCTCCCCCTCCTCCTTTTTCATCCGGGCTTGGGACCGGCAAAGGCGGAGTTTGACTCAAATTAGACTTCAAATGCTACTTCCAATGAAAGACCACCTCCTGGGAAGCATCCATGGGGTTACTGTACTTTGTATGTTTATAGGTCATCAAAACTCAAAGTTCCCATAGTATTGTGGATCACCAGTATAAGGAGCCAACTTACTTTCAGGAAGAGAGGTCTCATCATCAGAGCCAGAGGAAGAAGAGGAGGAGGAAGATGAGGACCTGCCCAGGATATCTTGGATGCTATCTGAAAACAGCCAGTTGAAACTGGGTTAGTCAACATCAGGTAATACAGCCATCTCTGATATGGAGGGTAGCCTTCAAGGAAAGCCATTTGACCCTGTTCTGCACAATTCTCTTCACCATTTTGTATCTTATAATTTCAGACAATACGATTATCAAACATATTCCTTTTTGGTTTACTACTCCCTTCATTCTTCAAGGTTTACCTTCAGGAGGGTCAATATCCTGATGACCCTCGGCATAAATGTAGTGCAAACTTTCATTGTCTTTTGATTTATCCATTTAGAAGGCTTTATTGTTGTTGTTAATGTCCATCAAGTCAAGTTCAACTTTTGGTGACTAAATGGACCAATATTCTCCAATTTGATCTGCTAGTGATCATCACTCACAGGTTATCTAATGGCATTCCAGTAGCTTTCTTGTTCATTACTAGCCAGCTCATTGCAGGTCTTCCTCTCTCTTTCTTAAATTTTTCCAACATGAACATCTTTTCACAACATTTTCTCCTTCTATGTGGCTATATTATCCATTAATCTCCTCCAAGCTACATTGTTTATCACCCAATATTTCCATTCAATCATGAGAACTCTTGTTGAATACTAGATGGCAAAAGAGTTCATTTTGCTCTTCATTCCTTTGGTCTCTTTTTAGACAACAAGTCACTGGAATTTCACTTAAACCGGTTATTTATATTCCCATTTTCATTCTCTTTCATAACAGGCCTTTTGTGGGTGGAAGGCTGGTTAAACCGTTTGGTTTACGACCACTACGACCCGGGTTCGATCCCCGCATTGGACATTTTTTCTGTTTAAAAAAAAAAAAAAATGCTCCAATGGCCCCCCGATTCTTGCAAAAGTCCAACCCCACCAGCGAGTGCAAGTAACCAAACGGGGCTCTGGCACATTTGTAAGTGCAAAGTCAAACTGCTTTCACATGTGTAGACATGTGGTGCGCTTACAGTAAAAAGCAGTCGCTAACTACCCACCATGATTATCATGGCCTGTACCACGTGTACTAGGGATAAGCAAAAAAAAAAGACATTATATTTTCACATTTGAACGATGCATTTATTTTATGCAATTCATTGTAACAAGATTTCTGATATCAGGCTGTAGTGGCATGGTTATTCTGTCCCTACTGTAAAACTTCAAAGAGCAATAAACAATATTAATTAATAACTCTGAGTGATGATTCAAAAATGGCTCATCTTGATCCAAACTATCCTACTATAGGAGAAAAGAATTCCCCTTTTTAATGGAGCTTCACAGGAGTGTTTACTGTATCTCTGGATTCTTGATGGTTCTGAAATTTCTTACCTGTGGGAGTACTGACCCATCTCATACAATAGTGCTGTGCTGGGATACTCACATAACTGTCTCTTAGGTGGGGAGCTGACAGTGTTAGAGATGTGGGCAGTGAGGCTAGGTGTGTTGATCAGGTTGCTATCTCCCTGGCTCAACGGATCCACCGGTTGTTCTTTCTGTAGGGAGGAGGATGGGGCCATGGTGACAATCTCTGTGGTCTGTGGAGCCTCTGGCTTCTTGGACACCACGTACTTGTCCTCTGTGATGGAGAGGGTCAGGCCAAACTTCTGGGTCAGCTGGGGCATACACCAACCCAAGGTTGTGGGGAAATCCCTCATTACAGTTTATTCCTTAACTATAAGACATACTGGATTAGTCAAAAAGACAAAGCATGCATCAAACTTAAATATATATAAGAATGGTGGCATTAAGAGAAATCCTACACAAAAGTAACCAAGGAATACTTTCACCAGAATAAGTTGCAGGGAATAACTATAATTGACAAACAAAAGGAAAGTTTAGAAAGACCTCAAATAGCTGGGTGGGATATAAAGAAGTAGACAGGTTGAAAAAGCACAATTTGGATTATAGATTATAGCTACAAGAAATTAAGACCTAATCCAAATAAATTAATAGTGTGTGACATTTCAGTAACAACACTGTTATCGAAACGTCACACACCATTAATTTATTTGGCTTTGGTCTTATTTTCTTATAGGTATACTGGTCCTTCCAGCACTACATCAAACACTGCAGTTCTATACATACCTCAACAAGTAGAGGCACAATGTCCTTGGACTGGTCCAGAGGAATGCTGTACTTATTGTTCTCCTTGCTGCGTTTCAGCTTGTGCAGAGATTTCTTCACCTTCTGCTCCACCTTCCTGCAGCAAGAGGAAACATGAGAACTCTGTGGATAGCTAGAAAGGATGGTAATGTGTTTCCCTCTCTCTATGTAGTGGAGCACAGTACAGATCACTTCTTGCCATGATTTCATAACTGATTGAGAGATGATCAGAAAATAGAAAAGACAGAAAAAATAATTTAGTATTTTGTTTAAGGAATATTTATATACCACTTCAGTAATTTTACTCTACGTTACTAAAGACATTGTTAAATGGGGACAAGAGAATTCATAAATATCCACTTTGATTATTGGTTCAAAAATTATTTTATATATGTCTATATTAAAGCACAGGGCGCCTCTCCTGTCAAAATAGACAGCATCTATTGACCGTCGCCGCAAATTAGCGGCCTCAGGTCGGTGACAAAGCCACAACATAGATGTCATCTAGATTTGAAGTCCATTTTGATGGGAGAGGCATCCTGTGCTTTTATAGATCAATTTCCTCCCAGAAAAAATTCCCTATATATATCTGAAGAGCAAATAATTAAATAATTATAATAATAAAAAAATAATTATCAAGGTGAAAACTTCAATAGGATCTAGCTGTTATTCATAAAATGACTTTCTTCCATTTATGTTGACTTAAACAGAAACTTGAAGTATGCAGCTCATATATACCCTGTAATATTTCATAGTTATCTAATATGTAAATAGTCATTTTGTCAATTCCCAAAGTGGAACCCAAAATTGTTTCCCAAGTATGACTCTATTCAAGTTTTAAAAAACTATTATAAATTAATATAGTAAACACAAAGCTACTTTTATCAGTTTCTATAAAAGATTTCTATATTTATAAAAAAGTGTGTTTAATCTAGTAATACATAGGTGTTTAGTATGTAATTAACGCCAATTACAGTGAAACCCCGCTAATACGAACCCTGGATATAGCGAACCTTCCCTTATAACTAACCCACGGCGATTCCCAATTCCATTCCATTGAAAATACCATCGTTATAACGAACTTGGTGATTTTTAAAATAACGAACTACCCCTATAACAAACCTATTTTCAGTCCCAAAATGATAAAATCTATTAAAATATTATGCTCTTATAACGATTATATAACGAAAAAAAATGTTTTTAATACAATTTTGTAATAATATAAAAAATCTCACATGAACAATTTTTTTCTGAAAAAAAAAATTGCTCTAATGGCTCTCAATTCTTGCTCAATGCAACCTCACCAATGAGTGCAAGAGTAGCCAAACATGGCTCTGACATCTTGTAAATACAAAGGTCAAGCTGCTTCTACATGTGTAGACATGTTGTGTACTTACAGTATAAGTGGTCTGTCCCCATGATTATCCTTGTCTACACTATGTTTTATATTTGGAATAAGTTTTTTTTTTGGCTTATCCCTAGTACACGTGATACAGGCCATGATAATCATGGTGGGTAGAAGTAGGCGACTGCTTTTACTGTAAGTGCACCACATGTCTACACATGTGAAAAGCAGTTCGACTTTGCACTTACAAATGTGCCAGGGCCCCGTTGGAATAAGTAAAAATATCATGTTACAAAGTATAGTCACTCTGTCATTTTTTGAGTCAAAAGGCGATCCATCAATTAAGTTTATATAAAAAGGCATACCTGGATCTGTAAAGAAAAAAAAAAGGTGCATCCTTTTATATAAACTCTGCCGTTTGTAAAAATTCAGTGACAGAATTGTCTCTCCCCCAATTATTATAATTATTCAACAAAACAAGGCCAAGATGTTCAAAATATTCATTATTGAAAAAATGGCAACGCAGAAAAGTATTTAATAATACAATTTCTTTTAGAGAAGTTAATATTCATTTCTTTTTTTTTTTTTATATATTTTCTCTGCACAAATTATAAGACTCGAGTAAGAAATATACCTACAACATCAAGCATATCAAAGATTTAGACAAAAGCCAATCTGCCTACCATTGTTTCAAACTAAAACTTTCATCAGTACAGAGTCAGCTTCGATATCACAACATTCAATGAGAAGAATAACAGAATCACCTGAATCTGCCAAAAAAAAAAAAGGGTATTTTAGTAAGTGGCATATTCACGATCAGATATATGCATGCTCGTATTTAGAAGCCGAAGAAATTGCGCTGTTTTAAGGGCATTTTAAAGGAAAAGCTGTCCCATATCAGAAGTGCATATTCTATTTGTGCCCATTATAAAAGAACAAAAGGATTTGATTTGTATCTCAAGAGATAAAACTGAAAAAGAAATCAATTTAACTAAGTAAAAATTTTGCATTTAAAACACTCGTTGACCGTAAAACCATCTAATGATTGTGCAATTTTCAGTAGGACTTAATGCTGACACTTTACAAAAGAATTTGTCGAAATCTTCATTTCAATTTCTGATACAGAAGAACTTCTCTCTCTCTCTCTCTCTCTCAAAAAGACAACACCTTAGTTGCAGAGCCAAAGTGTCCTTTAAAGAGAGGTACCCTCTTACCAGTGAGCATCTAATTGGTGGAAATGGCAATTAGGGTGATGGAAACTATCTGATCAAGTAGGTTTTAATACATGAAATTCTTTCTGACTAGCTTATAACAATTATAAACTATTCCTACTTGAGGTGGTTGTTCTTGGAGGATTTCTTGATGGTGGGGGCAGGCACTGTGACAGTTGAGGCTTGGGTCGATGGCACTGAGTTGTTCACTGTGGTCTCCGTGTGGTAGGTTAAGTCTGTGACTGAGGTGATGGTGGCAGAGCTTCTCTTCTTGGAAGCAGGGAAGTCTGTGGGTTCATGGTGCGCACTGTCCACCTCATCTAGGAACTCTGGAACATGCCCACTCTTCCAGCACAGCTCTGTTCAAGGTGGCAGTGGGTGAACATGGGTAAAGTCAACCTTTCTGTTATTGTGTGTTATATTGGACACATGGGTACATTTAGAAATAAATACTGTGGCATACACGTGTTTCTTTTATTTTCTTCAAATAAAATAATTTCATACTTCCCTTATTGCAATAAGAAAAATATCATAAGGACATGGTTTATCAGTGATGAGCCCTCTCGGGTGATTATGCCAGATGCATCTATGAGAGCCTACTCTCTAATATTATTGCATTGGGACGTTCTGGTTAAAGTGCCAGGTGCACTTAATTGAAATTCTTAGTGAAGGTATTTGCAACAAAACTATGGACATAAACTTTTAGGATATCGTGGATTGAGTATGGCTTAGCTGGTAATTCACAAGTAATAAGCCCCTTTAAGCCTCATCTATTTTTAAGACAATTATTCAAGAGAAGGTACTCACCATGAGGCAGATTCTTGGCGAGACAGGCCACACCGTTGCACTCCACAAAGTTGAGGAAGGAGCGGTACACGGTGTTGCGAGAGAGGGTGATAGAGTCCCCCACTACACACAGGTGGCGCTTGGCTCGGGTGAGAGCCACGTTCAGTCTGCGTACATCGCTCAGGAATCCTATTTCACCTGCGGACACATCCCACCTCCGTCTGTATAGAAGATCCTTCACAGGAGGCACACATCCAAACAGTCATTGTGCAATTGAACACTCCACCATGAAGTGAAATGAAGATGAACCAGTGATTAAATTCTAGAAGGCACCAGAAAGTGGCTGTGCAGAATTAGCTTGGTGTGTTGAGAAATTATTTGATTCAGAGAAATATTTTCCATACTTGGAGGTAGTGCTTGAGATATATTCATATGGTAGAGTGATTCACATTGGTAACATTGTGTGAAATAGAGGGAGTTTTACCCCTCACACACGATTTTTAAGGTGAGGAGTTAAATTTGAGAGTTACAAAATTGTGCTAATAAATTATACATAGATTATGGATGGTTGATATTTACAAGGTAACAAGATTATACACTACCTTAATTCTGTTACCAAAATGTTATATAAAAAAAAAAGTGTATGCTTCAATTGAATTCAAAATCTGCCTTATTATTAAACAGAAATCACTTGTTCAGTCAAGTTACCTTATAATTTTATCAATAATCCAAATTGTACCTTAACATTGTGATTTAGAGAAATTAAGGCACTAAGGAGGCTTACCATTTTTGTTGGAGCGGACCAGGGATACAATAATGACCTCCTTTTCCCGGCCCTGGAAGCCATCGATGGTCTTGACTTCCACATCTGAGACCATGGCCTTGATCAGTCTGACCTGCACAGCAACAGTACTGTGGTGACTCCTGGGTGAGACCATTGGGAAGTGAATCTTCACAATTTGCTGTGAAAGTAAAAAAATATAGCCTCCCTCAACTTGACCAATAACACAGCTTGCTCTTCTTCTTGTTCCAAAATCACTTTATTAGGTACTGCTAAAAACCTTGTTTATGAAATTTGCAACAATGAATAATATGTGAAGGTTATTCACATATTAAACAAAATGTCAAAGCGGGATTCGATCCCGGTTCATGGGAATCGAGGTTGTTACCCACTCATCTACCGACTATACACAGCTTGCAACAGGTGTTCTGCCTGAGTCAATATTTGTGTTTACAAAAATGTTCTTTTAACAAATATTATATTGTAACAAAGTATTTATTATTTTATTAGCAGAGTATTATTTTTTGTTTATATTTTGCTATACTCTGTACACTTTCCTCTTTTACTTATATTTTGTTTATTCTACATAGTTTGTTCTTGCCATAAATAAATTGCTGTCTCTTACTGAAATTTGTTTTCCCTAATTTCCCACGTGGCAATATGTATACTCTCTCATAGTATATTGATAAAAGCCATGTTAATCATTGATATCATTATTTTCTGTGCCAAACTATGCAATTTAGTCCAACTAATTTCCATATTCCAAGATTAAAACTATAATAGCAACTCCATCCAGACTACCCTATAGCGTGGTAAAATTTCACTATTATAGGTCAAATATACGTTGAGTATATATCTCCCACAAATGATTCACAGATAATTAGAGTCAGTAAAAAAATATATATAATGCACAGTCACCTGCATTTAGAAACCAAAAACACAGAAGAGATAGAACCTAGAGAAAGAACAACACCTAGTTGCAGAGCAAAAGTGTCTTTCCGGGAGAAGTGTCCTCATACCATAGGGTAGCTAATTGAAAAACATGGTAACTTTGGCCATGTCCTTTGTATAGAGGTGTCCACTAGTGAGAGTGTCCTCTCATGAAGATTCTGCTGTAATTAGCATGCTAGATATATATAGTTGTGGGAGGATAATATTGTAGCATGATTTATTTGTTATTTACATAATTTTAAGTTTTAGATTCCATTATATTCACATAGTTTGGCTTGAATTGTGTCATTGTTATATAAATGTCTACAATTTCAGAGGCAGACTGTTGTTACTGAGAATAAAGTTTGTTTGAACTTACATCTCCTCGTGACCATTTTTCAACAGGACAATATTCATGTACCAAAGGAGCCACCTCTCCATGAAATCTAAGCTGTACTGAAGATGGCCAAAGACTGAAACCATGGTATACAGGTTGGCTTTTTGTCGGAATTTTCCTAAACTGGTGATGGGGCTTATTCTTCATCATCATTAGTAAATATTTTACTAGGGTGATGAACAAGTACATCATTCTGATGAACAATTGAAGGGAGAGTTGATAAAGCACAATTTGGATTATAGATTATAAACACAAGGTAATAAGACCAAATCCAAATAAATAAATAGTGTGTGACGTTTTGGTAACAGCGTTGTTACCATCTTCAGACAAAAGTACTGAATTTCAGTACTTCATTCAGTACTTTTGTCTGAAGATGGTAACAACGCTGTTACCGAAACGTCACACACTATTTATTTATTTGGTCTTATTACCTTGTGAATTAAAGAGAGAGGTGCCTTTTTGGTGTGTGTATATATATAAATATAAACTGATATGCAATCCACAATTTGATGTAAATTCATGAGCTCTGTGATAAAGTAAGATCCCCATAGAGAATAGAGGGAAGGGCACCTGCTCGCTGTAGGGGGAGATGATGCCCAGCTGGGAGGGCTCCAGTCCACTGTTGAGCATGTACTTGGTCAGGCTGGTTACAATCTCCACCTCCCCTGTACACCATCAACTTCATAGGTGATAGGTTGTAGGTATACAGCGGGTATTGTAAGTTATTATCTCCCTCAACACTAAAAACATGTACATGGTATAAATCATTATTATCATGATGGATAGGGGTTTGTAACTACCTTTACACTAAATACACCACAGGTCTATTAACTGATATGGGGAAGTTCAATTTTCATATTTTGTCAGAACACTGTTTAGTAAATTACTTGCACTAACTGGTGAGGTTCTAGGACTTCAAAACAAAAAGCTTGCCTACTTTTCATGATTATTTGTTCATTCTTTAAAATTTAGTTAGTGTATATTATAAGGGTATTTTTAAAAAAGGTAACTAGAGGCTTCAAACAACACAAAAAAAAGTGCTTGAGAAACTCTTCTCCGGAAACAAGTCTAAAATTTTATTTAAAAAAAAAAAAAAAAAGTCACCATAATTATAAAAATTACTTAAAATGAAAAAAATATCAAATTCCTCTATATAATAAAATTTATCAATATATAAAAAGTGACATATAGGTTTATATTATCCTCATATTTAACAGAATATCCATCATTAACACCTGAAATATCGTCTAAAGATGGGAAGCATAACGTGTGGCATGTTAAGATAGGTGAGACTAAGATATTTTTTAAATCCTCTGTAGGGTGTGTGGTCGGAACAAAATACAATGATCTCCTCCCTTTTGAAGCATGTAAGAAATGGATTCAATCAAAGCAATATATCCGACTGATATAAAGAAAAAATTAAAGCTAACAAAGAGTTGGTATTAAGGCATCTCCTGATTGTGCAACTAAATGTTGCATCATCTGTCAGAATAAATATCAACAAATGGTTGATTTTTTTATTATTCCAGAATTGGCCAAATACCTATTTGTGAATAATCAGTAAAAGATAACCACGTACACATTCTGGGCTGTTTGCCCTCATCAACATGGTGCAAGCCCGATCCACCTGATCCCAGTACAATTTCACTTATGTACTGTTTTCCACAAAGGGTTGGAAGTTTACTCACCCTGGTTGCCCTTGGACTCTTCCTCCATGTCATAGGCATTCTCTGGACTGGTGCCGTAAGTGTCCACAAAGAGTATGGCGGTGTTGGTCAGATGGTTGTTGGCCATGTTGGGTAGATCTCTGCACAACGTTGGAAACTTTTGATTAAAGGCTGCTCTTAATGTGATTGAATAATGATATTTTTGTCTGATTATATCAACATGCTCTGTACCTGAAAACTGGGTGACACTTCTAACTCTTGGCACACATTACTTTTAATGTTTATATCAGTGCTGTAGTCGTAAAATTAGCATAGGGTATACGCTTGAGAATATAAATTTTTGGTAAAAATAAACAAGGTTATTTTTAATTATATTTTTATTTGAAAAAAAGACGTAAAATATTACATACAACTTTTACATAAAAATGTCCCATAATGACTGCCGAGATGCATCTGTATTTTTTCTGGCACAAACTCTTGATCTAGTGTCAGTAGACTCAGTTTGATTATTAATTTGAATATAGTTGATATATTTTTCCCAAGAAATTTTTAATAAATGAATGAAATATATTTGTGTGAATTGTTAATTTGAAAATTTTTTGCAATTTTTCAGTACAATTTTTATCATCATTTTTTTTTTACTATTACAAAGAAAGAAAATAATAAATTTTTAATAAAAAATTTGAAAAAAATCATAGGGTATACGCTATTTTTAAGTAAAACCACTAGGTATACGCTATCTAAATTTTAAAAGCATAGGGTATACGGCGTATACCCCCGTATACCCTCCACTACAGCACTGGTTTATATTGGAATATAAGGAATATACACTGGGAGCAACGTAGTCACAGATTAGATGTGAGATATATGATTAGGTACAATTTGGATTATAGATTAGAAAAAAAAGTTTAACAAGACCAAATCCAAATTAAAAAATTGTATCTGACGTTTCGTTAACAAAGTTGTTACTGAAACGTCAGACACAATTTTTATTTGGATTTGGTATTTTACCTTTTGTTTCTTAGGTGTAATATTTGTGTTAAATAATATTCCTAGCTGAGCATGTACTTACTTAAGCAGGGCTGATCTGACTGAAGAGTGAGCCTTCAACTGCCCCTTGTAGAACCTGTGGGAGGGCCACTCCATGATGTCCTGGTGCATACGGTACTGGGTGGTGAGAGTCTTCTTCACTCCATCCCCGTGGAGAGCTAGAGCTCTGTCCATCAGGGTGATCTCCAGGCCACCTTCCTGGGCCCTGCACAGCCCCTTTGATGGTGCTCTACTTCCCCCACACTTATACAGAAAATGGAGGTTATTGTTGGTATCGTGGTGATATCCCAGGCCTTGTTCTCTCAACAAACAGACAGCCAGGGCTACCATGGAAGTCATTGTTGGTAACAGTAATTGTATCCCAGGCCTCTTTCTCTCAACAACTATATAGCCATGGCTACAATGGAAGTCATTTGTGGTAACAGTAATTGTATCCCAGGCCTCTTTCTCTCAACAACTATATAGCCATGGCTACAATGGAAGTCATTTGTGGTATCAGTGGTGGTATCCAGGCCTTTTTCTCTCAACAACTATTTAGCCATGGCTACAATGGAAGTCATTGTTGGTATCACCAAGTGGCTGCTATGTGTTTGAATTTGAATGTTACCAAGAATGAACCTACTTCTTGGACAAGATGGTAGGCGGCAACTGGCATGGGTCTCCCACCAGGACACACTTGTTGACATGCACCATGGGCATCCAGCAGGCTGGTTCTATGGCCTGCACATTGTACACTAATTTATTTTCTTCAGTTCACCCTAAATTTCAAAGGCTATATAAATAGGCTTAGCTATTTAAAATGTTTGTAAGTAAACTTGGAGAGCTTCTTTATAAACAATTTTCTTTTTTAAAAGGCAAACATGATATGATTTTGAAATGTTTGTAAATAATAATTAGTTAGGGTTGTTGTACACTTTCAATTTGAAAGAAAGAAAAAATGATATGTGGTATTGACAGAAAATGGAAAAAAAATTAAATGAAACCATATTCTCTTAAGAAATTTTTGAAAAAAGGTGGCTAGAGTAAATGATAAAGTTGGATGGCTTGGATCATGTGACACAAGATAAATTAAAGGGGAAAGATTTCATGGAAAAGGCAAAGAAGGTATAACAAAATAGATTAAAAGAGAGACAAGCAATCTAGACTTTGAAAACAGAAAAGAAATAAGTTAGCCAGATATAGATTGTCAACCATTCATGGGAATGAACTCACCTAATTGTAAAAAACCCATCTAACAAAAAACACCAACTGTCTCACCTGTGAGGCTTCATCAATGATGACCAGGTCAAAGGTTTCATCCACCACCCTTGAGAAGAGAGATTCTGGAGAAGCCCCAGTAAGGGTGCACAGCACCACGTTGGCCCAGTGCAAGCATTGTTGCTCCAACTTCATTCTGCGCATGGTCATTTCCTTACGCAGCCGGCCTACTTCATAGCGGCGAGTGCTCCCACTGGATTCTAACCTCTCCTGCACCAACCAGGGTCAGATCAAGACCAACAGATGGAAGGGGTCTTACAATCTCCTTCTGGATGTCCTGCAGGATGGGGAAGCCGTCAGAGAAGACCACCATCTGCTCCAGGCTGTGCTGCAGAACGGTGGGAGAGACACGCGCAGGGTGGCCCAGTCTCACCATCCGCACCGCGCAGTTCATCTTCTGCTTGCCTGACACCACAGCGTAGGGAGCCAGCTTCTCCACCAGGTGGTCAACAGCAACGTTGGAGGGGGCACACACCACCATCTGACACCACCAGTACAAACTTCTTTAGAGCAACCTTCTTTGTAAAAATCCACAATGACACTAACACAACCTCCACTGAGAGGAATATCCAGGGTTTATAAGTTCACCCATGGAATTTTATACAGCATCAACAAATATAAGAATTGTTCAATTTGGGTGACAGAATAAAAACTAAGGGCAACACACAAAAGACTAGCTAAATAATGATAAAGCACAATTTGGATTATAGATTATAATAAAAGAAATAAGACCTAATACAAATATTTATTAGTGTGTGACGTTTCGGCAACAACATTGTCACCATCATCAGACAAAAGAATAATAATTAAAAATATATATATATATATATTTTTTTTATTCTTTTGTCTGATGATGGTGACAATGTTGTTGCCGAAACGTCACACACTAATAAATTATTTGGATTAGGTCTTATTTCTTTTATTACTAGCTAAATAAAGAAAAATGGGAGTGTGTGTGTTTGTTTGTTCCACAATAGTTGGCCAATCTCTATGAAACTTTGGTGCCAACAGATGGATGACAAAGGTTACTTACCTTGGAACCCTGTGCAGCCAGCTGACAGATCAGTTCCACCACAGTGGTGGTCTTGCCGGTGCCGGGAGGTCCATGGATCAGGGCCAGGTGAGGCTGGGTCATGGCAAACTGAAGGGCCTCCCGCTGGGACTCATCCAGGGTGCAGGAAGTCATCAGGCTGCTCCTGCTCTCCAACCTGTTGATGGCTGCTGTCCCACCCACTGTGATGGCAGCAATGTTGGCCTAGCAACTTACTTACTCTTGGGGATGGGGGAGGAGGAGATGGGGATGAAGAAGAGGGAGAAGAGAGAGGTGGAGATGCCCGTAGTGTAACTGGCCATTCTGTTCAGCAGCCTAAACACATTTGGGTCATGAATTTCAGATTTTAATTGTCTTTATTCCTTGGGAGAGCCTCTGGGTCAGAGCTGTCTGCTACCAGAAAGGTAGTGGGGAATATTAGCAGTTAGCAACCCAATTTAATCAATCAGCAGAAATTCTATCAGGCATGTTATGAAGTGAGGAAATTTAGTCTTTAACACTAGTCATCATGGATAACTTGAACTTCTTTGGACAGACACTAAATATTCTGGTCAAATGGTAATAATAATCCTGGTACCAAAACATCACATATACGCTGCTTCAGAATTGGTGGAGAGTGGATGTGTCTTTATGTAGCATCACATATATAAATTCTGACCTATTTTTGGGTTTAATGTAACCTCAAATATAGACAACTGATTTAGATTTGATCTGTATCTATATGGTAAAGGTAGGTACATATGCAAATACATACTAAACTCTAGGCTTAGATTTAAAAACAGTATTTGTATATCCAAACTATACTTTTAAAGAATTGTGGGTAAACATGTAAGTATAAACAGGCCCATTGAAATGACCGAAGTTAATATGTTTTTAAATCTCGAGGCTGGAACAGATTCTTCTTAATTGTTCCATTTTTATATAGACATATTAGCAGGACTGAATATGTAATATATGAACAAAGACTTACGTTTTGAGCCTCTTGTAAGTGGTTTCATTGGCAATTTTGACGATATGATAGGAAGCCTTTTCTTCGAAGCCCTGCATGCGAGAGAAGAAGACAGTGATGGAGTTCTCATCGAGGGAGGAAATCACCCCGGTGTGGAGGATGTGGGTGGAGACATCGGGGTTGATCACCCCCACCACGTCCCCTGGAGCAACAACTGGGGTGAGTCAAGGTTACACTCACTGGACATAGAGAGATCTCATAGACCACATTCTAAGTCATTAGTCTGAAACCATGGTCCCCAGTTGGAATTGACAAAATCTGTTGCTGTCGATTTGTCACTGAGTATGTTAGATGGTAGAGATGGTTGATAAGGCACAATTTGGATTATAGATTATAAACACAAGGTAATAAGACCAAATCCAATTGACACACACTATTTATTTGGATTTGGTCTTATTACCTTGTGTTTGTAGAGATGGTAAAATGATGGGCTGAGTTATGATATACAGTTAAACCTGTCTATAGCGCCCCCTCTAAATAGCGCCTTCCTCTCTATAGCGCCCGATTTTAAACATTAAAATGTAAACATTTTACATAAAAAGTGACTTGTCTATAGCACCCCCTCTCTATAGTACCCTATTTTGGTGAGTGCCAAGAGGGGACGCTATAGACAGGTTTAACTGTATTTTGATAGAAGTGTGTATTTTTTTTTTTTTCAATTTTTTGATAGAGCAAACTCCAATACAATGTACTAAGAAAAAACAACATATACAAACAAAGGAGGCATGCCTACATTTTCACCTAGAGCATCTTTTAAAAAGATTTTTAAAAATAAGTTCCTAATAGAATCAGAGCCAAAAATAAACTCAGAGTTTGGAGTTTATAAATTAATAAAAAATTATGGGTTAAAAACTTTTTTAAAATGAACAATTTCAGTAACAACTCTAAAATTATAATTTTTCTTTTATGATAGACACAAATTTGTACAACCAATGAAATGGAAGACTCAGTTTCAATTTCAGTGGGTGTTAGGATTTACCTCTCTCCTTGGTGATTGGTCGACTTCCAACAGCCTCGACCTGGGATTGAATCCCACATTGACAACTTTTTTCCTCAATAAAAAATTGTTCCAATGGCCCTGATTCTTGCAAGTGTCCAACCCCACCTATTAGTGCAAGTAACCAAACAGGGCTCTGGCACATTTGTAAGCGTAAAAGTTGAACTGCTTTCTACAAGTATAGACATGTAGTGTACTTATGGTAAAAGCAGTTACCAAACTATTACTCACCATGTTTATCATGGCCTATACCATGTGTGTATACTAGGGATATAATAATAATTTTAAAAAACACTATATACATGTCATAATATATACTCTTCCAGGAATAATAAAGCAAACCTAGAGCCAGCCCAGAGAGAGACGGGATGTAAAGTCCGGTCACTTGAGACAGCAGCGACATTCCAAGGGGCGGCAAATGGGGCCCGTCCATTAACACCTTGGGACTTTTAAGACAGTTGGGGATTGTGTGCGACACGAACGGATGCCCGGCTGTGCCGGTCCCGTCTCTCTCCCTCTCTCTCTGGTTGCCTGGGTTCCTTCTCCAACTTGTGGTGTCCTTATTTCTTTTCCCCCACCTTATTATTATATTGCCACATACATATAAAAAATTCAATAAATATATTTGACCTATCCAGCTGGAACAGGCTATGGAATTAGGTCTAGAAGGAAGTACAGTAACAGTTTCAACCCCAAAATATGCAAATTGGCAAAATAACAGAGACTTAAATGCATATTTTCGATATATAAAATGATAATATATAGATGAACTTTCATCTTCATTACAAATACTACTAGCCATATAAATGTTTTCCACATTTGTCAGGATAAAGAGTTAAGTTTGCAAGGAGACCCTCTCATAGTTGTGAACCACAGAAACTATACAAATTAGCTGAAAAAATAAACACTTATTTGAATATATTTGAGTAGGGAAATTGATAATAATTATTTGATGTGATGTTTTGATAGTATAGCCCTGTTACCATCTCTTCAGACAGTAGCAACACAGCTGAAAGATCTCATATATAATTGATATTTTTGGAATTGGTCTCTTATTACATAATAATTCTTAAAAGGATGACATTTTGAGCTGAGAAAACAAGAGACAGACCTTGAGAAAACTTCTCTGTCTTGAGGGTGGTGGAGCGTTTGTTGGGGGCAAAGGTGACCACCACTCGGAAGAGCTCCTCATCCATGGACGAACGCACCATGGTCGGGTTGAGCCGGCAGAGGATCAGCTTCCTGTCTATGAGCCGGGTGGTGGGCACATTCTCCCGCAGCTTCCTGTGGCACATGGGATCACATATACCAGCAACTACTACCTACCATGGCCTGTACCACATATACTAGGGATGTTGGAAAAAGGTGATATTTTCTACCCTTTCCTGGAAGGCTGGTTAAACCATTTAGTTTCGACCACTACGACCCGGGTTCGATTCCCGCATTGGACACTTTTTATGTTTAAAAAAAAATGCTCCAATGGCCCCCCGATTCTTGCAAAAGTCCAACCCCACCAAGCGAGTGCAAGTAACCAAACGGGGCTCTGGCACATTTGTAAGTGCAATGTCGAACTGCTTTCATATGTGTAGACATGTGGTGCGCTTACAGTAAAAAAAAAAGCAGTCGCTAACTACCCACCATGATTATCATGGCCTGTACCACGTGTACTAGGGATAAGCAAAAAAAAAACCCTTTCCTACTTAGTTTATTAAATAATCAAATGGTTAGGTTGGAGGTCTAAATAGTCATTTTCACTAATTAGGACTGGGGTTTGAAACCAGTGAACTAAATGGGGCTCTGGCATCAGCGGAAAAGTCAAATTGCCAATACACATAAATAGTGTGCGACGTTTCAGTAACAGCATTGTTACCATCTTCAGAGTCTGAAGATGGTAACAATGCTGTTACCAAAACATCACACACTATTTATTTATTTGGATTTGTTCTTATTACCTTGTGTTTATAATCTATAATCCAAATTGTGCCTTATCATTGCCATTACACATGTAACAATATGAAAAGTTGCAAGCACCTATTCACATTTATAATTGTGGCTTGTACTAATGTGTACTGGAGGAAAAACAACCTCTCCATAGAAATAATATTTTTAAAATAGCTTCCCAACATGCAAATATGAATTTGTGTTATTGCCATCCAATGAACACAATCTAAAATATTGGCCAATATTCTGCTGATGTTAGTTGGCCTCAGCAATGTTCAGTTGTACAACAGGAAGATTTTTTTTTTACTCTCCCTGATTTGGCACATTTTTGGAGCACTATCTCTAGGATTTACATGGAAGACAAAGGATAAGGGAATTAAAAAAAACATATGGATACTATATTACCACGACCCAGTTAGCTCTTCATGTGTGAATTCATATAATATATAAAGTCACATGTAAAAAGGTCACAAGTATATGTAAAAATCATGGGTATGTCATACATAAAGTAATGAAAAGTCACTGGCAAGGCTTATGAAGTGGGTTGTGGATATTGTGATTTTTTGGTAGCAGATGATGCAATAGGTGCAGTTTACTGCCTTCGAGGAATCGAGTGCAGTAACCACATCCAGGAACTTATTATGGTTAAAACATCAGCCTTCCAGGGTTAAGTTTCATAAAAATATGAAAAGGGACAATTTAGATTATAGATTAGAACTACAAGGTTATATTAATGTATTTGTATTTGGTCTTATTACCTTGTAGTTCAAAAATAAACTCTTGTCCCTGAAAGCCTGATGTGTGTTCACCTTAATATATTGATACAAGGGATTATGTTATAGAATCCACTGGAACTCACATGGTGGTCTCCATCTCTTCCACCTTCTCCTCCTCCAGCAGTTTCAACCTGGATTCTGTGAACTCCTCCAGTGTCATCAGGAACTTCTGTTGACATACACTCTTCTCATTGTACGGTGGGGCAATAAGTCTTCCTTTGACAACCATCATGACTGGGTGAAGTATAATGCGTCTGCCTTTGTCATTAAGACTGGGAGCACTACTCAATTGCAGGGCAACTTAGCTCCAAAAGAAATGGCCGCCTCTGACATGAGGAACAGACGCCAGACCAGGCACTGAACAGGCACCATGAGGTGCAGCCGCTCCTAACATGGATTACAAATGCTGCTCATCCTGTATCCCAGGATTAGGAGTCCTTACAGGGTACTATCAGCCAGGCCAGCTGAGCCCAGGTTTTTTAGTGAGCTTGTTACTGCTCCCCCTCCTCCTTTTTCATCCAGGCTTGGGACCGGCAAAGGCGGAGTTGGGGGCAATGAGTTATACAGTGAAACCTTTCTGTAAAGGACACCTAGTTGCAGAGCCAAAGCGTGTTTTATGAAGAGGTGTCCTCTTACCAGAGAGTTGCTAAATAGTAAAAATTGTGTTTTGGGTGATGAAAACTGTCCTTTATAGAGAGGTGTCCTCTAGCATGAGTTTCCTCTCATGGAGTTCTACTGTACTATTTAATGTCTTAGTAACAGCATTGTGACCATCCCAACTCTTGAGTATTGAAAGGGGAGCAGATTCTGTATTTAAAGTATGACAATCACCATCTTACCTAAGGATCAATAGATAGAGGTTACTTAGTCGGTATTTCACACAAAGGTGGATACTTTAGCCAGAAAGATCTTTCGTTTCATTGATGTTTCAACAACAAAAAAAAAAAACTTTTGTCCTTATCAGGATAAAATATAATCATTTGGCAAGGTTTCAAAATGTTGCAGTAAATTTGAAACTTAAAAGGAGAAACACACTTGATAAGTCACAATTTGGATTATAGATTATAAACACAATGTAATAAGACCAAATCCAAATAAATAAATAGTGTTTCAGTGTTTTTTTTTTTCCCCATGGTAACAATGCTGTTACCAAAACGTCACACACTTTTTATTTATTTGGATTTGGTCTTATTACATTGTGTTGAGAAACACATTTGTTAATCTCAAATACATTTCTAAAGCTTTGCCAAGCTTCATTGCTGACGAGGAAAAATATTTTTGCTGAAATCTTGATGAAATAAAAGATATCTCGGGCCGAAACATCCTCATTAGTAAAAAATACAGTTGCTTGGTGGATGATTGGTATAACCCATAGATTTTTGACAGCCATGATCCAAGATTGAATCCCTCATTCTAAAGAAAAATTGTTTCAATGGCTCCCGGTTCTTGCAAAAGTCCAGTCCAACCCCACCAAGCTCTGGCACCCTTGTAAGTGTAGACATGTGGTGCAGACATTTAATAAGGGGGTCGGTGGAAGGCTGGTTAAACCGTTTGGTTTCGACCACTACGACCCGGGTTCGATTCCCGCATTGGACACTTTTTATGTTTAAAAAAAAAATGCTCCAATGGCCCCCCGATTCTTGCAAAAGTCCAACCCCACCAGCGAGTGCAAGTAACCAAACGGGGCTCTGGCAGATTTGTAAGTGCAAAGTCGAAAGAATATAATTCTACTGTCCTATAAGCTTATGTCCATAGTTTGCTTGAGGGCCATCTCTAAGATTCCATCCTTCAGTGTAGCATATAAAGGCAGAATGATCCAATACAATGTTGGAGCTCTGAGGGGCGGTCTGGTGGATTGAATTGGCGAAACCGCTGGGGGGGGTTCACCACTGATGAGCCAAGCCCTCCCAATATATTTTTTCATCGCAGTAAGGACAGTAGAAGTTCGTTTTATGTATAAAAGAAACATTCGCGCTTTTAAATCCTTTTATTTTATATATATAGATGGCGCGTTATTGCTTTGTGTTAATTTATTCCTAATGACCTTGTCTTTATAGTTTGCTGAAGAGCATTGCTCGAAGCAAATATTTGAATATAATTCTACTGTCCTATAAGCTTATGTCCATAGTTTGCTTGAGGGCCATCTCTAAGATTCCATCCTTCAGTGTAGCATATAAAGGCAGAATGATCCAATACAATGTTGGAGCTCTGAGGGGCGGTCTGGTGGATTGAATTGGCGAAACCGCTGGGGGGGTTCACCACTGATGAGCCAAGCCCTCCCAATATATTTTTTCATCGCAGTAAGGACAGTAGAAGTTCGTTTTATGTATAAAAGAAACATTCGCGCTTTTAAATCCTTTTATTTTATATATATATATATATATAAAGTTTCAGTATATGATTACTTTTAATTTCTGGTGAAGACTTTATGAGTACAAATATGATAAAGCACAATTTGGATTATAGCTACAAGAAAATAAGACCTAATCCAAATAATTTAATAGTGTGTGAAGTTTCAGTAACAGCATTGGCACTTTAATCTTTTGTCTGATGATGGTAACAATGCTGTTACTGAAACGTCACACACTATTAAATTATTTGGTCTTATCTTCTTGAAGGCACAAATATGTAATATTGAATAGACAAATAACTTATAGCAATAATTTATTGATCCGGTAAACACACCTGTCAGAGAGGAAGGGATGCAATGCTGCGTTACCTCTATCTACTTCAATGGTGAAGTATCACTTGAACTGTATATGAAATTGATAAGGCACAATTTGGATTATAGATTATAAACACAAGGTAATATGACCAAATCCAAATAAATAAATAGTGTGTGATGTTTCGGTAACAGCGTTGTTACCATCTTCAGACAAAAGTACTGAATGAGAAATTTTACCTAATGCGATATTTATATCTTCTTATCTGTTATCTTGTTTACACACTTGATAGAAGTAACTATTTAAAAACATGCTGTGGTAAAATTTCTCATTCAGTACTTTTGTCTGAAGATGGTAACAACGCTGTTAGCGAAACGTCACACACTATTTATTTATTTGGATTTGGTCTTATTACCTTGTGTTTATATAGGAAATCTTTTTTTTTTTTTTTTGCGCATCCATAGTACACGTGGTACAGGCCATGATAATCTTGGTGGGTAGAAGGCAACTGCTTTTACTGTAAGTGCACCACATGTGAAAAGCAGTTCAACTTTGCACTTACAAATAAATATGCCAGAGCCCCATTTGGTTACTTGCACTTGCTGGTGGGGTTGGTCTTTTGCAAGTATAGGGGGACATTGGAGCATTTTTTTTTTTCTTTTTTAATCATAAAAAAAATGCTCAATGCGGGAATCGAACCCAGGTCGTAGTGGTCGTAAACCAATGGTTTATACCAGCCTTCCAACGACCCCCCCTATATAAATATCTAATATAAAATCTAATGATGCAAAAAGGGATAAATTCTAATGTCAACTATGTATATATGAGATTTTGAGAGCATCATTAACGAAAATGAAGAGGCGGTTTTTCATGACATAATAAAATGTTCATCAGCCAATCAGAAACATACAATTCATTGGCAGCCAATCAGAAACAAATACAATTCATTAGTAGCCAATCAGAAACAAATACAATTCATTAGTAGCCAATCAGAAACAAATACAATTCATTAGTAGCCAATCAGAAACAAATACAATTCATTAGTAGCCAATCAGAGAAACAAATACAATTCATTAGTAGCCAATCAGAAACAAATACAATTCATTAGTAGCCAATCAGAGAACCAAATACAATTCATTAGTAGCGCCAATCAGAAACATACAATTCATTGGCAGCCAATCAGAAACAAATACAATTCATTAGTAGCCAATCAGAAACAAATATAATTCATTAGTAGCCAATCAGAAACATACAATTCATTGGCAGCCAATCAGAAACAAATACAATTCATTAGTAGCCAATCAGAAACAAATACAATTCATTAGTAGCCAATCAGAAACATACAATTCATTGGCAGCCAATCAGAAACATGCAATTCATTGGCAGCCAATCAGAAACATGCATTTTTATATCAGAAGTAGAAGAGATAGAAACATGGTAAACCATCTACTCAGATTACCCAGCAGGGCTATAATAATCCGGAAGCCAACTTGAAAATTGTATTGAATTTTCAGAAAAGATGAACAATATAAACATGAGTGGGGAGGTGGAATTTAGGGTCCGTCTCATTATATAGGGTGTTAGCTTTTTGTGGTGTTTATTACATCATGAACATCATGGTGACTGCTTTTACTGTAAGTGGTATTATTCTATAGGTATTATTCTGTAGTTTGTGTACATCAGTTTCTTTTCCTTTTTCCAGAATACTATGTTTAGATGTGTAGAAAGAAAGGATGAGCTACTCTTTTAACTAATCCCAAGTACATGTGATACAAGCCATTATAATCATGGTGGGCAGTTAGCAACTGCTTCTTTTGTTAGTATGTCACATGTCTAAACAAATAGAAAGCAGTTTGTACTTAAAACTACCAGTATGATCATTTGCAATCAATGGTGGAATTGAACTTTTGAAAGAAACTCATGCCTGGATGGCTTAATTTCCATTTTAATTATATAAAAGGAATTGAGAAAGATATCTACTGCTAACAGCTATTGAGAATAATTTTTTATGAATTTTGAAATGATGACAAGGAATTTTGTCTTTTATTATGTGGATAGTCCAGAATCATGTTTTTAAATAAATATTTTGTTTTTTTTTATATGGTTTAGTTTTAGTTTCACCTATAAAAATATCAACATTGAATGGCAGAAAACTTCTTTGAGTTCATTTTTAGAATTAAATACAAGCAGTTTTATAAATTTATTACTTGTTTTTGCTTATCATCTTCCAAAATTTCTTCCATTTTCAGTCTTTATTTTAACTAAAATAAATTATAACTTAAAAGACAACTTTTAAAAATATTTGGAAGATATGAAAAAATATTATGGTCAATTTTCGAAATTTATTAAAATGATAAATGCTTTGAATTAAAAATAAATATAATAATTTATACATTTTCTCGAAGAATATTGAATTTAAAAGATTTTTCTTTTAAATATATTTGCTTTTAAATAGCATATAAAATATATAGAATCAATTGTAAAATTTCATCTGTACTCAATATTTTACAGAAATAACCTGATATCATATTTTTTAATTCAATATATAATAAATTCATATGTAGCATTTGAAAGAATATCAGGTGTAATAAAAATTAAAATAATTAAAAAACTAAAATGTAAATAATATTTGGTAATGCTGAAATGGCGTTGGTTGATTTTAATGTATAAACACCGGTCTGTAAAGTTGTTTTGTTAAAGTGTATGCCTTCTTTTTGTCATATCGTGTTTTAAATTCACCATGGCAGGAACTGTTCTTGAGAATCTAAGCAACAAAAAAATTACTATATTAGGAGTTGTTGTGCTCCTATCTCTAATTATTACTTTTCTAATCGGAGGGATAATTGGTAGGTAACATTTTATAATATGACAAAACATTTATTAATTTATTTTATTCTCTTTTTAAAAATACTCAATCTCTAATTCTCAAATTATGCCTTAAGAAAAAGAAAAATTTTAAACTAAAATGACGAATTTACGCAGTTTGACAGGTGATTGTGTGGTCATAAATAATTACAATAAATGTCAAATTTTTATATTTTTACTTGGTTAAAATAAACAGGTAAAAAGCATTTTTGATTTAGATGGATATCAATTCAAACGCCATGTTTTTGAAATAAAAAATTCCTTTGCTTTACCAGTTTTTTTTAACAAATTTTAAATTATTGTTTAAAATAGAATAATACATTTCTCAAATGTTGGACCTGGCCCAAAATTTAATATTTCAGAATAAAATACGTTTTCTTTGTCTTTCACAACCTATTTTGATGCATTACATTGCACTGTGCATATTGTATTGTAGAGGCTATTATTTTGACACTTTATCATATTTTCTTTCTTATCTCCACTCAATCATATTATAGTATGAAGCTTGTAGAGCCTAAGATCCTTGATGGTGTCTGTCGGGAATGAGTAGAAGTCATCAATGGATGAGTTAATACAGTCAATAATGTGTCTTGAAGTTGCAGGTTGAGAATTGCACTTAGACATCATATTTCACTTAAAAGGGAAGATCATAACATTTCTATCATTTAATTAGATTTTAACATCCAGATCATGTGATCTCCACTGCTACTGATTGGTCGGGAACTGTCATATTCATTCTCTGATATAGTACGAAACAAATGGAAGACAATTTACACAGCTTTATGATAAGACACCATTTTATATTAGAATTACAAGGTAATAAGACCAAATAAATAAATAATTACCATCATCAGGCAAAAGAAATTTGTCTGATGATGGTAATAACACTGTTACAGAAATGTCACACTATCTATTTGGATTTGATCTTGGTGGTTTTAAGTATGGCAACTTAATTCAAGGGGTGGGGTAACCAGAGTCACATGGCTTGTTTACAATCAAGTCTGATGGTTGAACAACATACCAGGGGTGTTTCTTTAAGGATCTTTATTCACTGGTGATGGTTGGCAGGTCATCGCTATAATTCCTTCACTTTAATGACAGAACTTTTTTTTAATGAAGTTGTTGATTTGATGAGAGAATCTGCTTTTTCACTGGTGATGGTTGGCAGGTCATCGCTATAATTCCTTCACTTTAATGACAGAACTTTTTTTTAATGAATTTGTTGATTTGATGAGAGAATCTGCTTTTTCACTGGTGATGGTTGGCTGGTCATCGCTATAATTCCTTCACTTTAATGACAGAACTTTTTTTAAATGAAGTTGTTGATTTGATGAGAGAATCTGCTTTTACACTGGTGATGGTTGGCAGGTCATCGCTATAATTCCTTCACTTTAATGACAGAACTTTTTTTTAATGAAGTTGTTGATTTGACAAGAGAATCTGCTTTTTCATTTCTTGAGATTCCTCTATGTTTATGATCTACTGAAAGTGGATACAACAATGTCCTTACTTGGATCTGTGTTAAAAGACAACCTGAATGACTGGATGCTTAGGACCAGCTTTCCAGTAGGTCAACAATTGATGGTTCTAGACATTTGATTCTATCCTGAGTCCAATAACAAGGCCAAAATATAAAAGTCCTTGAGGGTCAGTGGAAGGGTGGTCTAAACTGTTGGTTTTCAACTACTACGACCCGGGATCGAATCCCGCATTTTAATTTTAAAAAATGCTCCAATGGCCCCTGATTCTTGCAAAATTCCAACCCCATCAGCAAGTGCAAGTAACCAAACTGGGCTCTGGCACATTCGTAACTACAAAGTGAAACTGATTTTTCACATGTGTAGACATGTGGTGCACTTACAGTAAAAAGCAGTCTCCAACTTCTACCCACCATGATCATCATGACCTGTACCAGGGGTACTAGGGATAACAATAATATAAAAGACCTTTAGTCTGAGGTCTGTGAACCCACCTTTGACACAAGTTTCATTCACCAATTTGGCCTCAAATTTTTGTTGGAAAATATATAGCTAGCTACATAAACTATCATTTTTTACTTAGTTCCCAATGTTTCAATGATTCGCTGTGACTCTCCTCAGGGGAAGGATTATTTTAAAGTCTTAATTGATGTGTGTAGCCATGTATTTTACAAACCAACTTTCAGCCAACAAATGATCCTCAAGGATGATTGTTGTAGAGATCAATCATCCTCTGCTACGGTTCTTTGACACTTTAAATTGAATATTTATTTAGAGATTAAAAACAACCTGATATATAGAACAATTCATATAATTGAAAAAGCTGAGAAACACACAAACACAAATAATTGAACTGTGTGATTTTTTAAAAATCAACAAATCATTGTTAATATCATTGACTAGTATATAGCTCTATATTAAAACTAAGGTTTGACAGCCCTGTGGATACATGGGTGTTATCATCATGTGCTGTCTTAAACCTGAAAGGTTGATAGCCATAGGTCCTCCAAGATTCTGGAGCTTCAACAGCATATATTTCACTCCACTTCAATGCTTGAGGTCATTGCTCTTGGTCTTGTAACTCCTGAAGTGTATCTCAGAACTTAGATTTTCTGCTACAAATTGCACAATAGTTCTCCTCTATGTTAATTATTTTCACTCTTCTATGCATTTTAAAGTCTATATCACATTGAGAATAAATACAATAGAAATAAAACTTTGATGAATCTTTACACTCCATTCTCTCTGAATAATTTAACAGAGCACATTCCTTGTTCAGCCTCTTTTCTCTGTACCCTATGTAAATTGTTAAGTATAATAAGATAACAATATCAAATGAGTGAACAATGTGTAAAGCCTCAGCTTTGCTACTATTATCAGATATTTCTAATTAAATGGATTAGCTCATCAAATTTCCACCAGTTCTCCAAAGTTTGTCATTTTTAATTACATTTGCTATCTTCCTCCTGGTTCAATAATAAGCAGAGTCAACCAAAGATCACTATAAAGAAATAATTCCTTTGATCACTTCTATGCCAACATGTAGATCTGGTGGCAACATTATCTTATCAAACTTACTAAAGTTTTTATCAAGTTATGTAACAGTTTTGGTGTGTGCATCACCTGTGCCCCTTAGGTAGTGGTATAGTAGATGTACAGTAACTGGGATGTGTTGTTTGCTGCAGCCCCCAACCCCTCCCATGTGGAGAGTATCCTGGCCACCAAGTGCATCCTCTCTGAGCCAGTACTGCCAGGCCAGGAACACAATGTCTGGCACATCCCGCGTGACCACACAGGCCAGCCAGTCAACTGCCATCCAGAGGACAACCTGCGCAGCGACTACATCCAGGAGCACCGCGTAGGGCCCAACCAGGTGGTGTTCGCTTTCCAGACCCCGCTGCCACGAAATGGCCAGTTCCTGGATTACTCGCGGTGGATGCAGACCTTGATGGGGGTCTTGAACCTTGTAGTGGCCCACAGCTCCTACCGGCCCATGAGTGAGTGTTCCTCCGGTGTTCTCAGAATCTTTCAAACTGGTACCTGGATAATTGGGACTTGCTGGGAAACTCGCAGTAGTCCCAATTAATAAATGTCTGTAGCTAAAATTATCACTTTCCTTAATCTGGACTGCTAATAAATGGGACTAATTTTTTTTCTTTGCTTTCCTAACGAGTACCTATAAATGTGAAATGATTGTAAGACTGGAGTGGGCCAGCAATGAAATGATCACAAAAAGGAAAAAACCAGTTTTAAAAAAAGCAAGTTAGCAGATAAGACCAAATAAGCAAATGAAATAGCATATCTCTCCTACTTTGATCTCTATTATGTGTAAAGATAATGCAGGACCTGTTTCTTCTGAAACACCACAAAACATATATATATATGATAAATCTTCACCTTTTGGGTATGGTGCCATGACTTTTGATGGGGTCTGCCATTTAAGATCTTGAATATATTTGCTGTTCACAGCAGGGTATTAAAGACATTCTTATAAGAGATTGACATTAAAGTTCCTTAATATAACTGATTGACGATAAGGTAAATTTGCATATTAGATAAGAAAATATCACAAGAGTAACAAGACAATCCAAATAAATGACTTACATATTTCATTATTACCAAGTTCATTCCTTTGTTAACATCCTCTCTCAGACTGAAGAGTACAACTCCATTCAAAGAATGGTGACAGTGCCAAAATGACTCATACAACCCACTTAATTAGATTTGTTCTTGCTACCTTGTGATGCCCACGATTATAGTGCTATTATGACTTACATATTCCATTATTACCAAGTTAATTCCATTGTTAACATCCTCTCTCAGACTGAAGAGTACAACTCCATTCAAAGAATGTTAGCAATGCCAAAATGACTCATACAACCCACTTAATTGGATATGTTCTTGCTACCTTGTGATGGCCACTATTATAGAGCTATTATGACTTACATATACCATTATTAACAAGTTAATTCCTTTGTTAACATCCTCTTTCAGACTGAAAAGTATAACTCTATTCAAAGAATGGTGACAGTGCCAAAATGACTCATACACATCCCACTTTATTAGATTTATTTTGATACCTTGTAATGGCCACAATTATAGAGCTATTATGGTTAGTGAAAGTGTTGTGTTTTCTCTACTGGCATTCAAGAGGCTCTCCCAATATTTTTAAACTTACTTTCAGATATTATAGACTTTTTTTTTCTATTTAAAGGATAGTATTACCTGACTGAAAGCATTCATATTTTAGGGAAAAAAATATTTCAACCTGAAAAGTTTTTATTTTAATTCGTTCTCTTGCTTTTAAAACCTCAGATTAAAATTTTAAAAGCTTTGCCTCATATTCATTTTTAATCTCATCTTGATGAGAACAAGAGATTTTGACAAAACAATAGCTTTCTTTGAAAAATTAGTATATTTTTAATTTTTTTAAGGGAAATATTTGTTTCTGCAATGATGTTCAATTTTTTTTTTTTTACAAAAATGATAAGGCACAATTTGTCTGATGATGATAACAATGCTGTTAACGAAGCGTCACACACTATTTATTTGGATTTGGGGTTATCACCTTGTGTTTTTTTCTGACCAAGCTTGTGTGGGTCCAGAGCCAGAGTTGGACCTGACCATGGACATCCGGCTGGGATACCGCAACCGCTGGGAGCCGGCTGACAAGTGGACCCTCCTGGCCAACTCCACCATCACCCGGAAACTTCAGTGCGACACCTCCAAAGCTGTGAGTCACATCGCTAACTTACAGCATGCCATGTTATTGGGCGCCATATCTCCTTGGGGGACTTTATATATTGGAGCATTGAAACATCTCCATTGTTAATCAGGAATTCTTCTAAAAGTTTGGTGACATAACACTGGTGATTTGTCAACAAACACAACCCAGAATCAAATCTCACCTTGAACATGTTTTATTAAAAAATTGCTTCAATCAATCCCATGTATGCACCCAATTAAACCAGTAACCTAACAAGACTGTGTTCTGCTAACACCTTATGCGTGTATGCAAAACTGCTTTCTATAGACATGTAGTGCAAAAGCACTCGACAATCCTTACATGCTACGATTATGCACTGTGCATCTCTTAATATATTCATCAGATAATGATAAGGTACAATTTAGATTATAGACTAGAAATATAAGGTAACAAGACTAAATTCAAATAAATACTACACACTATTTATTGATTTAGAAGGCTAAATATCCTATGATCACATTGCGATCAAATATCCTATTTGGCATTTATTCTTAAATGGGAATTTACAATACTGTTTTTACCATATAAATCCAAAAGTTGGGGAAGATCTTCATAAGCCTTGATGGTCGGTACTCACCTAAAACTTTCATGACAAACCTGAGGGACCCATGAACAGTATCATAGAAGGTTGTCATGGGTGACATGACATTTACTGATGGCCTATCAGGGTTGGCAGCACGTAATGGGGTGTTATTCACAATTCCAAAATTATTTTAAAATAATACTAAAGAATATTTAATTCAAACATAAGTGTTGGGGGAAAACCATTTCTGAATATATTTTACCTAGTGTTATAGTCAATATGAAAGGCATATTTTATCTAAAAATATCTCAATCCATGGAGTATAAAGAGGTTCATCTTATATTGTGAAATTGTGTATTGGCTTTTTAAAAAGTTCTGTTCCTCACCAGACCTAACTGCTACAGTTCCCAGGTGGTGGATAGAAGAACGACCTTCAGATATGAAGACCAGCTGCGAAACAAGTAGAATATCTCTGACGAATAAGCAGTTGCGGACCAACAGCAACATTGTTAGAAAGAGGAGAAAGACTTCTTTAAAAACCCTAAGTTCAACTGATCCAATTGATAAACCTCAGCAAGGGTCCTTCTCCGGGGATACGGAGAAGCTGCATCTGTCGGAAGCAAAGTCATCTGTTTCCATGTTAGTAGGAATGACCTCAAATTACAGGCAAAGTCAGACTTTCACCAAAGTGTGCCTGGATCATGGTGCCATGATCAACGAAAGCTGCACCCCTACACCCCATTCCATGAGATACAGAAAGTTCTGTTCGATATACGAGATACTTGACATATTTACATAAAAAATTATTACTGAACATGATATCAATTTTTGGATAAATACTATACATACTTTTTGAACAATTCAATTTCTAAGTTTTGCATTTATGATCAGAGATAGAGCTGTCGTTAATTGAGACTTGCTGGAAAGTAGCAAAAATTTGTCTCTTCTCAGTATTCTCAATGTATTACAATTAAGGCTCTCACACAACTTAATATAGAAATCCCCCTAAACTCTGTTATTTAGGACTGATTAAACCCTGCACATCAGTGTCAATTAATGGCTTCATTTTATGCTTAAAAATGATTTACAGCACATGCGATGCTGCCAACTTGAGGTGTTATTCCCAACCTTGTTTACTTCTCCACCCCTCTATGTTGTTTGGTACATATTTATCAACATCTAATATTATATAACCTCTCTCTGCTCTGGGATATTTCTAACCATAATTTCCTAATCCCAAGTTACATGGTGTATAGGCATTAATAATCAGGGTAGGTAGCGTTTTTACCCATAAGCTTATCAACATAGTCTGTCTAAAGGATCTAAAACAAACCACAGGCCAAATAGTATAGGCCCTAATACTCATGGTGCCACTGAACTTTGTAACATTGCTACAGCCATCTCTTAATGGCAACTAAATATCAACTTGCTTTTTATTAAAGGAAAAATTGACCAAAAAAGACTCCTTGATAGAGCAAGATAAGCCAAAAACTAATGTGTTTATTTATTTGATTCCTAAAATTCAACATTTAGATACAAGAAAATAAGACCTAATCCAAATAATTTATTAGTGTGTGATGTTTCGGCAACAGGATTGTCACTATCATCAGACAAAAGAATAAATGGAGGGGATCCATTATATTCATTATAATCTATAATCCAAATTGTACTTCATCATTCAACATTTAGAGTTGATAGACATTCTGGTTGATGACACATCAGTGTAAGATCAGCTGTCCTTTACCCCACTGTATATATATTTATTTCTTCAATTTTGTCATACAGTCCAACTTGCAACACTACAAGGAATCAGAATTTTCACTTGAATTATAGTCTGTTAAATTAAAGTAAATAGGTTGATTAGGTTTTTAAAATTGTTGAATTAATAAGATAATTCTGTGTGTCATCAATTGTTTTTTTTTCCTTATTTATTTACCCCTGCCAATAAAAACCACATGTTTTTAAAGTCCCTATCTTTAGTGTTTCTTATGTTTATGTAAGCAAATATATTTTTCTCTCTGTTTTTCCCAAATTCTGAATTATATTTAAACACTATAGACTTGAAGATATCAGATACTTCAACTAATAAAGCTTTTCCAGAATGATGTTGTCACCAATAGATTGTTTATATGAGATCATGTTACTCCCAATTTCCACATCTCTTATCAACATTGCCAATATTCCATGTCTCTGCATTCAGGTTGAGTGTGGCGGGAATATATCCCCCTAGTGTGAACAAACTTGGCAGAGGTCAAAATTTAGTGAAATACTACACTCATGGACAAAACTTAAGGAAGTTGTACCATTTTTGCAAGTATATTGAGATTCATACAATAACTCTAAAAGATATATGATATACATTGACCTTTATTGAAGACACACAAGATAACCAAGTGTGAACATAATTACCTCTGTCTCCTTCAAAAAATAGAAGACCGGCGACATCAAAGACTTTACTCTTCCTTAAGTTTTTTCTATGAGTGTAGCTCCGCAACTCTGTTGTCATTGCAGGTGGAGGATGGCTTCAACTACGATTGCCTCTGTGTACTTCAAAAAATAGAAGACCGGCGACATCAAAGACTTTACTCTTCCTTAAGTTTTTTCTATGAGTGTAGCTCCGCAACTCTGTTGTCATTGCAGGTGGAGGATGGCTTCAACTACGATTGCCTCTGTGTACTTCAAAAAATAGAAGACCGGCGACATCAAAGACTTTACTCTTCCTTAAGTTTTTTCTATGAGTGTAGCTCCGCAACTCTGTTGTCATTGCAGGTGGAGGATGGCTTCAACTACGATTGCCTCTGTGTACTTCAAAAAATAGAAGACCGGCGACATCAAAGACTTTACTCTTCCTTAAGTTTTTTCTATGAGTGTAGCTCCGCAACTCTGTTGTCATTGCAGGTGGAGGATGGCTTCAACTACGATTGCCTCTGTGTACTTCAAAAAATAGAAGACCGGCGACATCAAAGACTTTACTCTTCCTTAAGTTTTTTCTATGAGTGTAGCTCCGCAACTCTGTTGTCATTGCAGGTGGAGGATGGCTTCAACTACGATTGCCTCTGTGTACTTCAAAAAATAGAAGACCGGCGACATCAAAGACTTTACTCTTCCTTAAGTTTTTTCTATGAGTGTAGCTCCGCAACTCTGTTGTCATTGCAGGTGGAGGATGGCTTCAACTACGATTGCCTCTGTGTACTTCAAAAAATAGAAGACCGGCGACATCAAAGACTTTACTCTTCCTTAAGTTTTTTCTATGAGTGTAGCTCCGCAACTCTGTTGTCATTGCAGGTGGAGGATGGCTTCAACTACGATTGCCTCTGTGTACTTCAAAAAATAGAAGACCGGCGACATCAAAGACTTTACTCTTCCTTAAGTTTTGTCCATGAGTTTTTTTTTTGCTTATCCCTAGTAAACGTGGTACAGGCCATGATAATCATGGTGGGTAGTTAGCGGCTGCTTTTACTGTAAGCTCACCACATGTGTACACATGTGAAAAGCAGTTTGACTTTGCACTAAAAATGTGCCAGAGCCTCGTTTGGTTACTTGCACTCGCTGGTGGGGTTGGACTTTTGCAAGAATCGGGGGGCCATTGGAGCATTTTTTTTTTTAACAGAAAAAAGTGTCCAATGTGGGAATCGAACCCGGGTCGTAGTGGTCGAAAACCAAACAGTTTAATCAGCCTTCCACCGACCCCCCTTGTCCATGAGTGAAGATCAGCAACTCTGTGTTCGCTGCAGGTGGAGGATGGCTTCAACTACGACTGCGAGCTGATCAACCTGTTTGAGCTGGGCAGCTTGCACCACGACTTCTACCTCATCAACCTCAGGCTGCCTGTGGCCCCACCGGGAATGCCCTCCACCAACGAGGACCTGGGCTTCGTGGAGGACATTTGGCTCATGGTAGGTTCTGAGAGACTGCGCAGTTCAAGCTAGCTTTCTTGTTTAAACTCTTTGCAAGAAGACATTTTAATTTGCATAATTTTCAATTTGGATTGAGTAGAGTTAATGTATTGGAACAGTTCTGTTACCTCAAATTACATTAGTTCACTTAATTTACCTTTTGAGGATTATTCTTGTCACTTTTTAACTTTGATCTGTATCCAAATTGTGTGTTTTTTTTTTCAAATAGATATATAATGGCATAGCGCACCATCTTTACATGAAGTTTGAAACTATTTTTTCAGAGCAATTTTTTTTCTTTTAGAAATAAAATAACCTTTTTTACTATCCTTTCTGTGATGAAAAATTATTGGATGGTCCTGTCTCTCAGTGGTGAAGATTAACATAGTTCTTGTAATTGTACATACATGGGACATCATGTGTTGATGTTCACTCACATTAAACAATTGCCTTTTATTTTTTAACTGTTTGCCCCATTTTGAAAGGACAACAAAACTATAGCGATGCCAATGCTTTCTTTAACCAAAACACTCCACCTTTGCCCAGCCCGGATGAAAAAGGAGGAGGGGGAGCAGTAACAAGCTCACTAAAAAACCTAGGCTCAGCTGGCCCAGCTGATAGTACCCTGTAAGGGCTCCTAATTCAGGGATACAGGATGAGCAGCGTTTGTACTCCATGTTAGGAGCGGCTGCACTGAGTAGTGCTCCCAGTCTTAATGACAAAGGCAGACAGATTCTACTTCACCCAGTCATGATGGTTGTCAAAGCTTGATACCCTAATATGATCGAGTGGAGATAAGAAAGAAGAAGAAGAGACCAAAACACCTTGACAAACATCTCTAATCCAAACTACATCTTTGATAGTAGAGAATTTATTATTTACAAATATGCACATTTTTTAAAACAGGACTTATATTTTAATTGGTTATATTTCTTGACGTTTTTTATATAACAAAGAACCACAACATAAAAAAAAATAATAATTTAAAATTATCAACAAAGTAAGACTTGTTAATCCAATATGTTTTCTCAAGACAAGATGTGTGACGCAGGCCATAAACCAGAACGGAGGGTTCACCAAGGTGTACGTGGCCGTCAAGACCATCTTCCTGCCATTTGTCCTGGGAGTCACCATCTGGTTCTGGAGCCGGATCATGCAGCTGCCCCGGACTCCCTCCCTGCTGGAGAGGTGATGTGCTGCTACTGCTGGATGGTCCGTGCTGTCTGACATACTTGGCTTTGTGCAGGTCCCTCTTCCTGCTCCTCATATCCTTGATCCTGCTCACCTGTAAGTCACATCCTTTAAATGTGTTCATGATTTGGTACAATGTGGAGTATTGATTAGAAAGGTAATAAGACTAAATCCAAATAAATAGTGTTTGATGTTTTGGTAACAGCATTGCTACCATCAGCAGACAAAAGACTGAATGAAATAAAATATAACAGCCTGCTTTTAAATAGTTACTGATATATGTGTGTTGTTTACACACTTGATAACAATTAGTTAACTAAAATTTTGACTGTAATGGCTCATCCATTGATAAGCTATACTCATCCCCAGCAGACACCATCAAAAGCTCTGCAAGCTTGATACCCTAATATGATTGTGCAGAGATAAGAATGAAGAAGAAGAATAGTGTGTAAACAACACACCTGATAACGGTTGGAGTATTGATTAGAAAGGTAATAAGACTAAATCCAAATAAATAGTGTTTGATGTTTTGGTAACAGCATTGCTACCATCAGCAGACAAAAGACTGAATGAAATAAAATATAACAGCCTGCTTTTAAATAGTTACTGATATATGTGTGTTGTTTACACACTTGATAACAATTAGTTAACTAAAATTTTGACTGTAATGGCTCATCCATTGATAAGCTATACTCATCCCCAGCAGACACCATCAAAAGCTCTGCAAGCTTGATACCCTAATATGATTGTGCAGAGATAAGAATGAAGAAGAAGAATAGTGTGTAAACAACACACCTGATAACGGTAACTATTTAAAAGCATGCTGTGATATTTTATCTCATTCAGTCTTTTGTCTGATGATGGTGATAACGTTGTTGGTGAAATGTCACCCACTATTTATTTATTTGGATTTGGTCTTATTACCTTTTGGTTTTAAATGTACCCATTACTAAACAACCTGCCCAGTTGTTGTTGTAGCCTCTCTAAAATATGTATACAGTTGATTCTTGATTTAAAATCTAGCCAAAGAAGTATTGAATTTCTAATTTTGTTTTTTGTACACCAGAAGGGAGTACTTCTCCCTTTAAAAGTGTATTAAAACAATGAAATTGTTTACTACCACCTCTGTTCTTTTTCTTGGAATGATAAACAAGCACATATATTGTTTTAATGTACTTTTAAAGGGAGAGGTGCCTCCTTCTGGTATATGAGATATATCATCCTCCTGCAATTTTCCATTGTAATTTAGTCTTATATCTTTGGTCAGCAATTATGTTAAATTAGTTCGAGGAGCATGAGCTCATGGAATTCGTGTATTCTTTGCACAAGGGGATAAGAAACAACAACACAATATTATTTTATACTTGCATTCTTCAGACATGGAAATTTATTTCTTTTCTAACTGGGGTTCAGTTTTAAATTGTGAATTAAATGCACAAAATTTAATAGGATGACCCTGGATATTGAATGCCACTTTGAACACTTCTAAATGTTTAAAGAGTTTACTAGCTCTCTACTATTACAAGAATCCACACTCACCAGAGTCTGTACAAGTACACTCATGGACAAAACTTAAGGAAGTGAAAAGTCTGTTGTCACCAGTCATCTATATATATATTTTTAAGGAGACAGAGGCAATTTTGTTCACACTTAGTTATCTCGTGTGTCTTCAATAAAGGTCACTGTGTATCAAATATCTTTCAGAGTTATTGTCTGAATCCCAATACACATGCTCTAAAAGGTACAACTATCTCAAGTTTTGTCCACGAGTGTAATAATTGAATGTAGCTGAGCCTTCAAAAGTTGAACTGCTCTTTATGTTGTTGTTGTTGTTTCTTATCCCCTTGTGTAAAGATTACACGAATTCCATGAGTTCATGCTCCTCGAGCTGTTTTATGATGAGCAGCGGCCTCTCCCAAAGGTCCTGTTTAGTGCATCTAATGCAAGCCAAAATGTGTTCTGGAGCTGCAGGTACCAAACTACATTTTGGGCAAGTGGGATAAATTTTGTTATTATTTTCTATCTTCAATGGCTTGAGATGGCCTGTTCTAAATCTTGTTAGTGTTGTTTGATGCTGTCTATTTCTGATGTTTAGAGCTCCTCCTGGGTTCACTCCACTGTACCAACTGTGCTTAGGTGGGATCCTCCAGTTCTTGTTTATTTTTGTTTTGGCTATTGTTTCTATTTCTTTAAAAGTAAGTTTATTTTTCTGTGGCAAGGGTTCTTTTGTGCCTTTTTTCGCTAGCACATCAGCAGCTTCATTGCCTTCAATGCCAACGTGTGAGGGTATCCATTGAAGGTGAATTTTTGAGGTTTTTGAGAGTTTTTGGAGATAACCAATTATGTTCCTGCTTACTTTGTCTCCGAGTTCCCCTGTGTGACTCAAGTGTTGTATGGCACTTCTACTATCAGTAAGAATCCAGATATCTTGATAATTAGTATTTCTGATGGATTTTAAGGCTTCATAGATGGCTATAAGTTCTGATCTGAAGACTGAGCAAAAATCTGGGTTTCTTCTGTTCATTTTCTCAATGCCATTTGTGGTTTTGATGAGACAGCCACTGCCAGTGTGTCCTAGCTCGTCTCTGCTACCATCGGTATAGATAGTTATTGCATTTTTAGGAATGTTATTAATTATTTCTAATGATAATTGTTTTAAGTATTCTGGATTTTGGTATTGTTTGTTGGTGGGCTCATTTAAAGTGGCATTAAAAATAACATTTTGTAGTGGTTTGCATGGAGAAATTTTTTCTGCTAAATAATTTTTTTCCACTTTATATTTTAAAAATTCATTTCTTTTGGCCAGGTGTAGAGGGCCTTCTTTTTTGAGTCTTAAATTGGATTCCCAATTAAGTATGTACTTGGAAGTTCTGTGTTTGTTTCCATAACTCTTGATTTTGTTTATATATTTTGGCAGATTGTAGCTTCTTCTATCCTTTAAGGGCATAATGTCGGCCTCGTAAAGTACAATATCATTAGGGCAGGTATTTCGAAGACCTGTAATAATTCTAGCTGCACTTAGTTGTATCCTTTCCAGTGATTTTAGATTTGTTTCAGATGCTGTACCATAGATTTGATATCCATATTCCAGGATAGGTCTAATTAGAGATGTGTAAGTTAATTTTAGTGTGGTTGCATCGGCTCCCCACTCTCTTCCTGAAATATATTTCAGGATTTTTAGTCGGTCTCTTCCTTTTCTAATAACTTCTTCAATATGTTTACTGGAGTTAATTTCTGGATCCAGGGTGTAGCCAAGATATTTAGGATGTTTATTATATTGCAATTGTTGTTCTTTCAGAATAATTTTTGGTCTTATTTTGTATAGTTTCTTATTGGTAGTAAAAAGACAGGTTTCAGATTTTTGGGGGTTAAATTCTAATTTATGTTTATTAGCAAATTTTTCTAGGTGGAAAAGAGTCTTGTTCAAATCCCTTTCAGCTTTTTTCCAGTTAGTATTGCTGCTCCATAGAATAATGTCATCAGCGAATAGTCCAATATTGGTTTTATGTGAAATTTTTTCTTCTATGCCTGCAATAAATAGTGTGAAGAGAGTTGGGCTAAGGACTGATCCTTGTGGTAATCCTTGGTACAATTTGAAGGTTTTAGATAGAGTTCCATTATATTTGACCCTGATGTATCTATTTTTAAGGAAATCATTTATCCAAGTGATAGCTTTTCCATCAATTTTGAAATGCTTGTATAATTTTGTAATTAACTTGTTTTTCCATACTTTATCAAAAGCTTGTGTAAGGTCTAAAAAAGCGGCTATGGTGTGGCACTGCTCTTTATAATGTGTAGTGTATAAACAGTCCTGCCCACCTTGATTATTGTGGCCTGTCTATTTGAGATAGGTTAAAAACAAAACTGATGAATTTCAGTATTTCTCCAAAACATCACGTTCATCACTTTTTCTGTAGATGGTAATAACAGTGTTGCCAAAACATCACATATATTTTTCCCTTTTTTGATTTAATCCTGATATTTCGAAACTTTTTTCTAATGAAATATTTCTTGTCTCTCTTCACTTTTATTAAGATGTCTACTTTTTATCTTGTGTTCAGATAACAGATATGGGAGAGGGTTGGTATAAACTGTAGATTTTTGACAGCCATGGTTCAGGATCAATTCTACATTGGGCACCTTTTTTTTTTCTGATGAAAATTGCATTAATGTCCTCCCCATTCTTGCAAAATTCCAACCTCACCAATGAGTGCAAGTAACCGAACATGTGATGCACACTTATACTAAAAGTAGTCACTACTAATTGCCCACAATGATTGTCATGGTCTGTACCATATGTATCTAGAATAAACATAAAGGTAATCAGACCAAATCTATATAAATAAATATTGTGTGACATTTCGGTAACAGCATTTTTACCGAAATGTCACACAATATTTGCTTATTTGTATTTGGTCTTATTACCTTTGTGTTTATAATCTATAATCCAAATTGTGTGCTTTATCATATCTGGAATAGGTAAAACAGATGTCAAAACATTGCTATTGTGAGGGGGATATTCCCTTGTGCAACCTTCAGTATACTTAAGAAAAAAAACACAGGACAATATTTTTAGTGATCTGTGTAACTTACACATTTTTACCCACCTTTGGATATATTCTCATTATTTTTTTTTTTTCATCTCCAATTTTTCAAAATAGATGTCATGATATCATGCTCTGATTAATTATTCAAATTTGTATTATTATTATCATTCTTAAAATGTAATGATTTTCCCCCTCTACTTTTGAATGCTTCCCAGTTTAGACCAGATCATCAAAGCAGTGTTATTTGTTTTTTCCAGTGCCATTGGAGTACCTCACACTCTTTGTAGAGATCCCCTCCATGCTTCTTCTCCAGGACTTGCGGCAGGGCCTCTTCAATGCTGCCATTGCTGTGTTCTGGGTGGTGTTCTGTGGGGAGCACCGTATGGTAGGCTTTTTCTCTCACACTGACTCACCCAGTGGTGTTTGGAATATTTAATACTCTCTTGGTATTTATATTCTGTTTATTTGGATAAAGCTTGGCAATGACAAATGTTTCAGTTCTGTACAGATTATCTATTATATTTTTAATGTTAATATTTTAATACCTATTATGTAATATGTATAAACTTTAATTTCTTTGTGAGAATTGGTACTAATGTATAATGATAATATTTGATATATGCATGAATATTTTTACTCTGGTAATTAAACAACCAAAAATCCAAAGTTTTCCAATATCCAATCATCTTCTAAACAATTTTTTCTTTATCAGTCCATAGAAATATTAATTTATATGTGTGTGCATGCATGTGTGCTGACATTTTGTCTTGCAATTTTGCCAACTTTCTAGATTCTAGATGTTCCCTGTTGTTGTATCATGGAGGTCAGGATTGGGGTGGACTGTGGCAGGATGAGCCCCTGAAGAAAACTTTCTTTGGCTACTGGAAGGTGCTGCTCCCAGTGCTGCTGGGCTGTCTGAGCCTGCTTATCTTCGACATGTGTGAGAGGTAGGTGTTTGCCACCTACTGTGTTGCTGTCTCTACAGTACCTGTCTTGTTGCAGGGGAGTGCAGCTGGTCAACCCTTTCTTCAGTATCTGGGGCACCCCTAGTGGAGTTAAAGCTGCTGTATCCTTGACTCTTTCCTCCCTCAGGGAGCTCATTGTGTGAAAACCTGGCACTATTTGAATTATATTATTATTATCCCTAGTACACGTGGTACAGGCCATGATAATCATGGTGGGTAGAAGTTGGTGACTGATTTTACTGTAAGTGCACCACATGTCTACACATGTGAAAAGCAGTTCGACTTTGCACTTACAAATATGCCAGAGCCCCATTTGGTTACTTGCACTTGCTGGTGGGGTTGGACTTTTGCAAGAATTGGGGGCCATTGGAGCATTTTTTTTTTATATTTGGATTATAAATTAATCAAAAGTAACTTGGTCAATTTTTGTAAATATATATGGATTAGGTTGGCTTATAGACCTGTTGGCTCCAAGAAAGTGTGTTATACAAACTTAGTTGATTGAAGTGAAGAAGAATATCTCCTTGACTGTGAGCCTCCAGCATGCTTTCATCACTTTTGCCTGCGTCTGCTCAGTCCTCTACCTCATCTTCCTGCTGGGCACCATCGTAGCCGTCTGCAAGAACATCTCCTTCAAGAGGGCCTCCCTGGCTAGCATGAGTGCCCCTCGCCGCCTCTACTACCAGGTAGCTCTTGGACCAACTTGACTTGTGATGGTGGTGTGTTAGTTAGTGGGTCAACTTACAGATTCCCAAGTTAACAAGACCAAATCCAGATAAGGGTTTTTACCTTTAGTACTAAGTGTGCCTGGATCATGGTACCATGATCAACAAAAGCCACATCTCTACACCCCATTTCATTGGAATTTGTGTAATATTTGCACAAGGGGATAAGAAACAACAACAACCTTCAGTACTTCTACTGTCATTTCCCTGTATTTGATGAAGGTAGATCTGCAGCTAATGAAACTTCACGTAGAATTTGGTCTTGTTACCTTATGGGAGTCCCCCGCTAGTCAGATCCGTGGATGTCCCCCTGTGGCTGCAGGAACCCTCCAAGATTCACCTGCAGGGTCTGGTACTTGGCTCAAAGAAAACCCAGGTCTATGTTATCTACCAACCCAGTTCTCCATTGCCTCTGGTAAGGCTGTGTGCTGCCAACTGTGGACTGGAGAGCTGCTGGTGTTGGTTTCTCTGTGTTTTTGTTGGTTTCCCCCGCTGCTCCTTCTACTCGCTTTTCTTTTTTGTGTCTTTGTTTCATTTTTGGAATTGTAGTGTTTGTATTAAAGATGGGAGACACGATATTCCTTTTATCTTCTAGGTATAGCATCAATTACTCTGCTAATTTTTATAAATCTACATTTCAGTATTCACATATACAGTAAAACTTCTGAGGTCTTCATTTGCAACCTTAACAAGCAAGCTAACCTTGATAAAGAGTTAAGCTAAATTGGTGATCCATCAAATATAAGGACATAAAACATCCCTAGATCTGTGTGGGATAAATTCTGTGTGAGCGATCCCTCAAAATATATATTTTTTTCCTTCACTTTTCTTTCACACAGATTCAGTTACACTTTATTATTGTTGCTTATTTTCTCTGGTATAATTCAGATGATCTCCAAAACGAATCTCAGTTTTTCTCTTGTCAATTTGGGGTTTTCCCAGTAGTACACTTTATCTTCAATAAAGATGCTGTTTTTCAGTGGATAGAAAATGCTTTGGATTGGCAATACCTTAATAAAGGAAAAACTATTCTATGCATAGAGGCTATCATAGGGGGGTTTTTACTGTATATTTATGAATACAATAAAACCCCTCTATAGTAAATCCCAATGGGACTGAACCTTTGGTTCACTATAACCATGGTTTGTTATATAGCCATAGTTCACTGTATTATAAAATTAAAAAATGGGGGTTATTTGAAGTTTGCTATGGCCCTGGTTCATCTTAACGGGTTTACCGTTTATATATTTTTAACTGTTTTTCTAAAATTCAAGTTGAGATACTCCAAATTGTTTATGTGTGTATCTATCATGATATGATGGATTGTATCTGTCCAGACATTAATTTGGATGCTGTGCATAGTATGGCCTTAACTTTTGTGCCGGAGGGAAGAGATTATTCGGAGCCATGTTGAAAGCTGTGGGTTGTTGTGTCCAGGGCATAATCTTCCGGTTCCAGTTCATGCTGGGAGTGACAGCTCTCTGTGCGGGGTTCACTGTCATCACCTTCATCATGGGCCAGGTGTCAGAGGGCCAGTGGAAGTGGGGGGAGGATGTGGGCCTCCACCTGCCCTCTGCCCTCCTGGTGGGTCAGTTTGCCCTCTGGAACCTTTATGCCATCCTCATGGCCTGTCTCTTCGCCCCCTCCCACAAGACATACCCTCCGTCAGGTATGTTGGCTCAAGATTGTGTTGGCTTCAGATGCTGGTAGAATGTTGATGGCTTGTGTACAGCAAAGTGAATTTATCTCAATGTCATAAATCCCTCTCTACTCATACTTGATGGTTGCCCTGAACAGAACGCCTTGGTGCAAATTAATAATTAGAATTCTGGCAGGAAAAAATATCCTGGTTGAGAAATATTCATGTGAAAAATTTGGGAGTAATATATACAGGTTGTCTTTCATCTGTATTTGCCAAGCTTGATGTTCTTTCATCAGATTCTGTGCACTTTTTGCCATGATTATCAACAAAATACATTGTTTTAATGCATATTTCAAAAGGAAACTTGTCCTTATATATAAATGTCTATAAAAAAGTCACCTCACCCATAAAAAAAATTCAGTGTCATATCTTTTGACCTGAATCTGGTAGTTTTCAAAAATGTCTCTCTCTTTTTTTCTATTTTGCCCTCAATTATGACCTTCCTGTTTATAGTTCACTATTCTCTCTGAAAAATTCCCATTGATATAAATGTCTTTTACCATTTTAGTATTAAATGTCTATTGGAATTTTTGATGTTTCTTGACTGAAGAATTTAACATAAAGGTATTAAAAGAAACTTTTTCTCCGCTGTTCTTGGACTTTTTGCTATTTACCTATGGTGATCAGTATTTAGAAAAATAGATTCATGACTCCTTAAAATTTTGAAAGTTTTTTTTTTTTTTTTGTATAAAAATTTGTAAGGAGGGATTATTAGATGCAAGAGAACCAGACCCTGACAATTGAATTGTTTCCCTGCACACCTTGCTATGAGAGTAAACTATTGGGTCACTCTAGCCACATGGTTTACTATATTATATTGGACTTTTTTTGTTAATCTCCACAAATTATCAAGCTGTTGTAGCCTTTCCTACAGTACTGTGACTTAAACAATCAAGAAACACCTTAAAGCACTCCTAGACTGAATGTCTGTACGTGCTGACTTAGATAAACCAATATATATTAAGAATAAAAATTACAATAGAATTGGATAGTAGTTTATTATAAGGGAAGGTTTCCCCAGTTCAATTTTAATGAGGTTTTACTGTATTGGATGTTCTTTGTGATTGCTCTCCAATCTAGTGTGGAATTTAATGAAGCCTCGCAGTCATTTAGTGCATATCGAAAAGGCCCTTGCCCTTAAACTTGGGTAGCCTCTTTTTAAATCTGGCATGATTGCTGCTGATCTATTTGATTTGAATAGATATCTCAATAAATGAGCCTGAAGATAACCCATGGTAACCATGTAAATTTTATTTAATTTCTTTTAAATGTACACAACTGAGAGTTACTGATGGTTTTCACCATGTAGGCATTCCAAGGCTGTTAGCCTACGTCAGCATAGTGCAGGCTGTACTTCAATGAACAAGAAAGATGGCGCTAGTGGCTTCCTAATATCCAAGAATGGGTATTTGAGGCTAAATTGTTGTATGAATGTTAAATTATACAAAAAAATATGTGATCAGAGAGAGGTGTTAATGTACATCAACTAATGCCCACCCACTAAACTCAGTAATCCCTAGTTTCCTCACAGTCTGCTGCTGTGTGTCCAGAGACCCTGTCCTCCACCCAGGACGAGGACATTGAGTTCAGCCGTCTCACCACCGACCAGCCTCCATCCCATAGTTCCGTGGAGCCAACGGAGATTTCTGCCCTAACAAGCTTCGCCACCAAACATTCTCTGGACTGATCCATCTTGTCCAGTCATATCTAGGTAGTTTCTTTCTCTTCCTCTTGTAAATATCTCAGTTCCAGCCATTGCTTTAAACCTATAACCATATCACATATTTTAGAGGATTGTCCCAACTTTTTTCTAGGGCTACACGTAATAGTGAGATTTTGTCGTATACAAGTTTTATAAACTTGTTCTACTTTTACATATGTGATTTAGTCGTTTAGCAATTTTACTCTTTTTTATATATTTACTTATAATTTTTTTCCAATAAGTCACTTTTATCTTCTTTTTTCAAATTATTATGTACATTATGAGGAAATAATGTGTTGGTTATTTGATCAAAATACAATGAAGGGTGTTTTATATATTCTTACTGTACTAAAATCTTATGTCCACATGGTTTGCTTAAATACACTCATGGACAAGACTTAAGGAAGTTGTATCTTTTAGCATGTATAACAGGATTCAGATACAATAATTCTGAAAGATATTTGATACACAGTGATCTTTATTGTGAAGACACAAGATAACCAAGTGTGGAAAAAATTGCCTCTGTCTCTCCTTCAAAAAAAAGAAATGCTACCGACAACATAAAATATTTTCCACTTCCTTAAGTTTGGTCCATGAGTGTAAATACTTCAACCAAGATTTTGTCAGGTATATAAGCAATACAGCCCAATGTAATATTATATTTAACTGGTGGGAGGGTTGGCCACTGATGAGCCAGGCCCTTCCAGTAATTTTTCTATTAGAGAGAGGACTGTAGAAAATCGTTTCAATTTTTGCTAAAAAAAAATGGCACACTAATAGAGTTACAAAGATCAATAACAGAGGGTGAACTATAAACACACGGTAAACAGAGGGTGAATTATGTATACAATATATATATGTCTAACAAAGAAAGAAAAGTTTTTATTTGAATACCTATCTAAGATGTTAACCTTTTCATTGTCAACACTTATTTTGGATTAATGGAAGCAATTTTTTTTTTTTTTAAAGCAAAAAAATTATATTTTGGTTCACCACCAATGTACCATACCTTAATGTTTTTCCTCTATTTTAGTGGTTGTTGAAAAAATGTTTATTCTTTTTTTATTTTCATAAAAGTAAATATATTAAATTGATTGAATAAAAAATGTTAATATTTACACAGCTAGATTGAACTATGCTATAAAATGCCTAGTGCCATAAAAATGTATGAAGTTCTTAAAGAAATGAATTGTTAAGTACTTTAAATAATTGAAACCTCTTTGTTTTTTTCAACTTTTCAAAAAAATGGGTTTTCACAAATTAAAAGAGAAGGAATATAATAAAGTGAGGAATTCCCGTTGATCTATTCAGTTATTTCTCTCTTAAATCTCATATTTGATGGATCAGGTTGTGTTGGGAACTATCCATCCTGTTCATAATTAATGAGTCAATCTAACAAGGAATAGATTATATCCCTACACGGCAACTAATACAGAATATTTTATAGATTTTCCACATTTACTTCTTTCTTTCTTTCTCATAAGGTAGATAGTTATACATTTTCATACATTTTGCCATATATATATATAGTTTTGAAATAACAGAAGAGTTTGGCCATAAAAACTTTTCTAGCCGAAGTGTCTGTTAGTTTAAAAGAACAATGAATGCCAGCCAAGCAACCTCTTCCTTCAAGATAAAGCTTCTATGTTAAGATCCTTACTTCAACATCTTTTACTATATACTTTCTTTTCAAAATCCAATACAAAAAAATATTTGTCTTTGCATCGTTTTGCCTGTTAGACCTATAGCCTCATTCCATTTCTATTGGGTCTCTTTATATAAAATAAATGTTTTTTTTTTTTTTTCAGACTCCTCATTCTCACACCAGCAGAAACAGTTTCAATTTACATAGAGTAAATATATATTTTTTGATTTTTTTCATTATTTTTTTAGTAAAAGTAGATATAATGGGGGGAAATAATATTTTTGAATATCAATCTAACATATTTTTGTTGCCAAACATTTGATGTAAATGTTATTTCTTTGTAAAGACCAGTTTCACTTATCATGTTTTAACTTCCTGTTGGTCTTATGGTAGTGTTACCTTAAGTATCATTTGATATTGTCCTTTTATATTCTTTGTGTATTTTGTCCTATTTTAGTTTATGATTTGTATTGATAATCCATATTAATATAATACAATCACTATACATTTTTCTATTTACCAATACTTTTTATTTTGTTGTTTTATGCATTTTTTGCTTGTTGTTTTCATAGCGCTTCCATTGTTGTTTGTATTTTTTTAGCCAAATGGGAATTGTATTTCATCCCAGCATTTTTACTATTTACAAAAAAATATTTTTTTTTTATGTATATATAAATATTTTCAGAAAAAAATATTCTGAAATTACTTCTTTTTTATATATTCTGTGTATTTTGGCACATCTCAGATTGTTAGCTGAAATGCTAGACTGATTTTTTCTGCAGCAATTTAATTATTTTTCTCTCCCAAGTTTCATTCAATAATTTGTGTTTTCAATTGCTCTATCTTCAGGAAATTTTCAGTGTAACCTACAGGGAGAAGTGTCCTCTTACCGGAGAGTTGATAAATTGTAAAAATGGTAATTTTTCAAATGAAAACTGTCCTTTGTGGAGAGGTGTCCGCTAAAGGTAGATTCTACAGTAATAAATGGATATCTCTTTCATCAAAATGGATGTGTAAACTCTTCATCATCTATAGACAGTCTTAACACTTAGGTCAGTGACAGCATCAGCTTTGGCAAACCCAGAACCAGGATACCATGATTTTGAGGCCCCATTCCATGGTCTCATGGAACTTGTGTAATCTATGCACAAGGGGATAAAAAAAAAACAACAAAGGTTTTGAGCTATGACCCTTGACAGTCCAAGGCATATGCCTTGATTTCATGATCACACACCAACAAGGGTGTCAAAAATCTCCAGTATTTAACAAAACTGTATCTGGTAAATTGGAGGCTGGGACAGTTACATGGCTAAAATACAGAATTTTTTTCACTGGGAGAAATTCAACTCTTAAAAAGAAAGGCTATAATTAAAATGAAGGCTAACACTATGTTGGTGTGATTTGCCTGTTTGGATGTTTGTAGCCTTTCCTTTTTGACATTAATTTCTAAATCCATAGATATTCCTGGTTGTTAATCAGAGGGTTCAAGTGATTATACAAAAGTTACACCTTTCATAGAAGTGGCCAGTTACCAGATGGTCACCAGAGATTTGCCTATGGCTCAAAACTTGGATCTTTAAAATTAAATAACTCCTCACAGTGTTTTTCCTATTAAAACTTTATATATTAAAAACTTTATAATGAAACATTTTTTTTTTTTTCAGTTTGTGTTTATAGTTTTTTCACGCTATTTAAATTGTAATTTTTCCTTTTTACTTTGACCATACACCCACTGGATTTTTGCATCTAGAAAAAAAAAAAAAAGAATTAGGTACACTTGAGTTTACCGAAATGAGTGCCAAAATTGAGAATTGCTATAAAAACATCTTTAAAAAGCACACCTACAACTTTGTTTTTGCCATTTTTAGTTTGATATCTTAGTCTTAGCAACTAGATCATTCTCTTGTCTTCTTCAGTTCCTTAAAGTTTGCTAGGTATGGTAGCTGTTCATACAATTCATTCACACTGCAATATACATGTTTATATCTACTTTTTTATACCCAAATAAAAATGTTTTTTTTTGCTATGTATTCAATTATTTATTGTTTGATACACACATCTTCAACTGGTCAATTGATTTTTGCTCTAAACTACAGTTAAACATGTCTATAGCGCCCCCTCTAAATAGCTCCTTCCTCTCTATAACGCCTGATTTTAAACATTAAAATGTAAACATTTTACATTAAAAGTGACCTGTCTATAGAACCCTATTTTGGTGAGTCCCAAGAGGGGGCGCTATAGACAGGTTTAACTGTATATGTATTTGTCCTTTAGGAAATGAGAGAGAAATTTTCTATATATTTGATTATGTGGAACATTATTATGATATTTTGAACTAAGAAATGACATTCTCTTAATATTTCTAAAATGTTAACTAAAGGCTTAGATCCACAACACTAGATTTCGTAAACACAGGATAACAAGAGACCAAATCTAAATAAATAAATAGTGAGTGACGATTCGGTTACAGTGATGTTACCATTTTCAGGCAAAAGTATTGAATCATACCATCTTCAGACCTATACCAAAACTTCACATACTATTTATTTAGATTTCATCTTATTACCTTGTGTTTCTAATCTATAATCCAAATTGTGCCTTATCACTAGATACTGTACTTTATGAGGCAGATATTATACCCATAAAGGATAGAAGAATCTACAATCTTCTAAAATATATAAGCAAGAGTTATAGAAACAAGCACAGACTTCCAATTGCATATTTAATTAGGAATCCAATCTAAGACTCACAAAAGAAGGCCTCTTCCACCTGGCCAAAAGAAATGGATTTTTAAAATATGGGGTAGAAAAAAATTCTCCATGCGAACCACTAAAAAATGTTATTTTCAAATACTTTATGAACACACAATTTAAAAATAAATTAATTAAAAACCATAAATGGCATTGAAAAAAATAACTGAAGAAATTCTGATTTTTGCTCAGTGTTCAGATCAAAACTTAATAGCCATCTATTAAGCCTTAAAATATAAATACTAATTATCTGGATTCTTACTAATAGTAGAAGTGCCATACAACACTGAGTCACACATGGGGAGACAAAGTCAGCAGGAACATAATTGGTTATCGTAAAGATAAAGGCTGCCTGGCCGCATTCATAGTTCTTCAAAGATACTTCGGCCAGTCAATATTTTTATTATCTCGACAAAAATCGTTTGTCCTCATCAGGAGCGAACAAAAACATTTGGCAAAGTGTTAAAAGTTATTCATATATTTAACACTTTGCCAAATGCTTTAATTTTTGTTTGCTCCTGAGTAGGACAAAAGATTTTTGTCGATATAATAAAAAGATTCACAGGCCAAAGTATCTTTAATTCAAAGAAATAATTGGTTATCTCCAAAAACCTCAACAATTCAATGGAAACCCTCAAAAAGGCCACCATGAAATAATAAAGAAATAGAGACAGTTGCGCTAAATAAGAACTAGGGATTTCCGCCTAAGCACAGTTGGTACGGTGGAGTGCCAATATATATATATGAAAAATGGCCAATAATGGCCCCCAATTCTTGCAAAAGTCCAACCCCACCAGCGAGTGCAAGTAACCAAACGGGGCTCTGGCCCATTTGTAAGTGCAAAGTCTAACTGCTTTTCACCATGCTTATTACCATGGCCTGTACCACGTGTACTAGGGATTCTATATACAGTTACGAGCGTCATCATCTCTGTCACCGTTTGCTTTTTTTTTGGAATGGCGCTCTCCTATTGGTTGGCTACGATCACGTGGCTACGATGGCGCCGCCACTACGCGAGACACTTTGTTTTTGACTTTGCCCCCCCCCACTCGCTTTTTGGTTTTTGTAACTATTGTGTTGGAGCGGGTTGCTCCTTAAATAAATGCATATATTAGTTAATAACTAAATGGAATCCTCTCTTTCTTTTTCCCAGTAAGAGACGCCTACGGAAGCCAACAGTACATAGAAAGATAAAGCACATAGGCTATAGTTATTATAACTAATACATGCATTTATTTAAGGCGTCAATTTATAATTGTAACAAATAGTATTTGAATAAAAACATTCAATCGGGTAAAACACGGGCGTTGCCCGGGTCATTCGGCTAGTAATTAAAAAAAAAAAATGGCCAATGCTCGAAACCATGGTATATAAGTATTTGTTGAATTTACTAAAACTGATGTTATGGCTCAGTCTTTATCATCACTAGTAAAGCTCTTTACTGGGGTGATGGACAGTTCTGATGTGCAATTAAAGAGAGACTATTTTGGTACATATATATATCTCTTTACTCTTCATATTTTCACCCTTTCATACGTCATCCAATCATATATAGACCATTACTCTTCATACATACAACCTTTTCATACGTCATCCAAAAAGTTAGAAATGGTACGTATTTCTCTTTGAAATTAATAGTGATTTTTCACAAAAAAGAAACTTATGCGGGGAGGCTTTAGGTATTGCTTTATAATCATACGCCGCAGTCATTTATAATGTATTATATATATATCTTTCTAGGTTTTATCAACAGTTTCCAAGTGAAGGTGGAATGGCTACCAACCTCTTCAATCTTGCCTTCAAGCAGGCAAAGTTTGGTAAATGAAGATAGCAACACACATCACATACTCTAAGTTTATATTTACACATGTTATTTTACACATTTGTTTAGTCATATTTCTAGCAATAAAATATACTTAATGTTATGTCCATAAGTTGTTAAGGATAAAAAATCGTAATTTTACATTTTTATTAGAGATTTCTGTACAGCTATATACAGGACTTGAGTAGAGCCCCTTCTGAAACACATCAAGTAGGTTTGGCATTAAACTGACAAATGGAGGAGAGTATTTTTGTTGAAACATAGTGTCATCGCTTTAAAATTAAAACAATGGAGTAACCCCCCTTCCATAATTCTTGAATTAATTTTCAAAAAGAAATATTTATGTTTATTGTCAGTTTTTCTACAAATTGTGTTCATTCTCTTCAAATAGAGGAGAGTATTTTTGTTGAAATATTGTTTTTTTTTTTTTTTTTTGCTTATCCCTAGTACACGTGGTACAGGCCATGATAATCATGGTGGGTAGTTAGCGACTGCTTTTTACTGTAAGCGCACCACATGTCTACACATGTGGAAAGCAGAAATATTGTTATTAAGATTCGAAACTATTATATACGCGTATGATTCTATGTATTACGCGTAAGAATCATGCGCCTCTATAATAGTTTCAAATTTTCAAAACAGATGGCGCACTAATGCATCAAAATATTGTTGCTTTTTTTTTTTCTTATTAAAACAATGACGCAACCAATACTTGAATCAATATTCGAAAACCATCAGGAGAAAGTTTTATGTTTATTGGGAGTTTCCACAAATGGTATTTATTCTCTTCTTAATATAAGTAATGAGATTGTAATATACATATATATATATATATATATATATTCTGAATATAGAGCAATCCATAATACATTTATATTTTAAAATAAGGCCTATTTTGGATTTTAATACGATTATTTATTAAACCGATATTTCGATGGATCGATCTTCCATCTTTTACAAGGTGTTTTGCTGTGAAGAACGCAGCAGGTCACGTGCCCCAGGTGAGCCACTAGACGTCTTCCAAGCTTATTGGGAGATAAACCATCTAATATATACATTCTAAATAGAGTAAACATAATCAAAAGAAAAAATTGATATATGTAAATAACTATTGAAAATTAAGAGATATCGAATTAATTAAACAAATAAACTATCATAAAATTGAAATAACTGTGAAATAAATATACAAATAATAGTAATAAATATCCGATTAAAAATGAAATAAAATAAACATGTAAATAGCATAATCATCTAGGAGGTTCTAAACTGAGTATATACATCTGGCAAGTCAATCTTTCTATTGATACTATTTTTATTTTCTAAAGAGCTCCAGCTTTCTAAAAATAACCATAACCCGACATCCCTACTGGTAGATCATGCATTCAACAATAGTCACACTCCAGACTTCGATCACACATCTATAATACATCAAAACATAAAAGAAAAACATTGCCGTTTATTTTTAGAAAGCTGGAGCTCTTTAGAAAATAAAAATAGTATCAATAGAAAGATTGACTTGCCAGATGTATATACTCAGTTTAGAACCTCCTAGATGATTATGCTATTTACATGTTTATTTTATTTCATTTTTAATCGGATATTTATTACTACTATTTGTATATTTATTTCACAGTTATTTCAATTTTATGATAGTTTCGATATCTCTTAATTTTCAATAGTTATTTACATATATCATTTTTTCTTTTGATTATGTTTACTCTATTTAGAATGTATATATTAGATGGTTTATCTCCCAATAAGCTTGGAAGACGTCTAGTGGCTCACCTGGGGCACGTGACCTGCTGCGTGCTTCACAGCAAAACACCTTGTAAAAGATGGAAGATCGATCCATCGAAATATCGGTTTAATAAATAATCGTATTAAAATCCAAAATAGGCCTTATTTTAAAATATATATATATTAAAAATAAATAAGGCATCTCCTGACCACGAGCACATGTGCTTTTTAGATGGCAGAGCGCCATCTAGTGGAGCAAAAATAAACTAAACGTTTATTTAGCTTGCTCCGTGATATTTGGCCAACCCAATTTCTTGATAAATCAAGAAAAGCCATCCACGAACGCGTTTCGCGCTGTTGGCGCTCGTCAGCGTGGAGAAGGCTGTAACCACTGCGACCAAAAAGATTTTTTGGTCCCAATGGCTTCGTGGATGGCTTTTCTTGATTTATCAAGAAATTGGGTTGGCCAAATATCACGGAGCAAGCTAAAAAAACCTTTAGTTTATTTTTGCTCCACTAAATGGCGCTCTGCCATCTAAAAAGCACATGTGCTGGTGGTCAGGAGATGCCTTATTTATTTTTAATATCAACACCTGACCCACTTTTATTTTTTCTATTGTTTTTTCATGTGTTAAGCGTCTTTACGCAAATTTGGCCTTAAATACCCATTTCTTGATTTTTCGGGAAGCCATTGGGACCAAAAAATCTTTTTGGTCGCAGTGGTTACAGCCTTCTCCACGCTGATGAGCGCCAACAGCGCGAAACGCGTTCGTGGATGGCTTTTCTTGATTTATCAAGAAATTGGGTTGGCCAAATATCACGGAGCAAGCTAAATAAACGTTTAGTTTATTTTTGCTCCACTAGATGGCGCTCTGCCATCTAAAAAGCACATGTGCTCGTGGTCAGGAGATGCCTTATTTATTTTTAATATCAACACCTGACCCACTTATCTTTTATTTTTTCTATTGTTTTTTCATATATATATATATATTATGTTCGTATCTCCTCTGTGTTTTATTTCTATAAATATCATTTATTTTTTAAAAATAATCATGCGCGTCTATAATACACTGTATAACAAAAAATCGACGCACCAAGAAGGAGTTGTCAGATTAGGACAAAAAATGGTGTATGTAAAGAGCATAGGGGGGAAATGTATAAGGGAAAAAACGATTAAAATTTCAGAACAATTAATTGTTTTATTTCAGAGTTTGATCGTCACAAATTGAGAATGTCAATATGTCGTTGGACCCCCACTGGCCTGGATGCAGGCTGCCACCCGGCGTGTCATAGACTGATAAAGATTCCGGATGGTGTGCTGCGGGATTTATTGCCAAATTGTCTCCAACTGTCGGGCTAAATAGTCAACATTCCTTGATGGTTGCAATCGCCTTCCCATCACGTCCCAGATGTGCTCTATGGGCGAGAGATCAGGCGACCTTGCTGGCCACGGAAGAGTTCGGCAAGATTGAAGACAATCCATAGTAACACGTGCCGTGTGTGGCCGGGCATTATCTTGTTGAAAAGTAAGCCCGGGGTGATGTGAGAGGAACGGCAACAAAACAGGCCGTAGAATGTCATCAACGTACCGTTGTGCTGTCAGGGTGCCAGGAATGACTACCAATAGGGTCCTGCTATCAAATGAAATGGCACCCCAGACCATAACGCCCTGTTGTGGACCTGTGTGGTTTTCGACAGTAAGGCCAGGATCCACACGCTACCCAGGACATATCCAGACACGTTTGCGACGGTCGTCAGGACACAGTAAGAAACGGGACTCGTCACTAAAGACTATACGTCCCCAGTCAGTGCAGTTCCAAGTTGATCGCTCCCAACACCACTATAGTCGGACTTGTCGGTGCACCGGTGTGAGGGGTAGGCATCGTAACGGTCGGTGAGCTCTTAGATTCCGCTCTCTCAGTCGCCTGTTGATGGTCATTTTGGACACTTGTGTGCCGGTCACACGTTGGATGGTAGATAACGTGGATTCCGGTGCTGCGACAGCCATTCTGACAATTGCTCTGTCCTCCCGTTCTGTTGTTGCCCTTGGTCGACCGCTGCCGTCCTGACGTTGCAATCTTCCGTTGTTGACCCACTTTTGCCAACATCGCCTAATAGCCGCATCACTTCGACACAGATGTCGCGCTATTAGTCGATTAGACCAACCAGCCTCTTTCAATCGAATGGCACGACCAGTTTCAAACTCTGACACATGTTCGTAATGAGCACAAATCTTTCGGCGAGGCATTGATACAGTAGATATAGGCGTACTGCTAAAATATTAAACGGAAATTATGAAAATCAGCTCGTGCCACGCCCAATATTGAGTCTGGTATGCTCTTGCTGGATGCGCAGTTCAGATGCGCTGGAGCTCTTGATTTGCATAAATCGGCCACCAAATTTCAATCATTTGCATGTTTGGTCGAAACCTCTTTGTATACGTATTTTCATATAAATCGGACAACTGCTTCTTGGTGCATCGATTTTTTTGTTATAGAGTATAGTTTCCAATTTAGATATTATAGTATTTATAACCTAAGAGCAATTTTTGAACGCTCATTTAACATTTACGGACATTGGCCAATACCATTTTAAAATGAAGGCCGACAGACTGTCAATGCGTTTCAGGCTCTTCGAACATGTCGTGGATACACTACGTTAACCATGGGATGGGGGACAAATCCCGTTTCTTAATCCAAGAAAAGGGTATTTAATCACACACAAAATGTGTATATATTATATCATTTTTCAAATGGAAACATATTGTAAATCTCTACACAATTAACCAAAGTAAAAATATATAGATAGGTTTAATTTTTTAATATTTGATTTCTATCCCCAATGGTGTGTTCAATTTATATACTTTATCTATATTTTATGAAAACCTATAATCTTTCTATAATAAGCTTGTTTCTTTTTTATATGGAACTAGACGGGTGACCCGGGCTTCGCCCCGGGATTGACCCGTGTGCATATCTACCCGAGTGATATATATTTAGATAAGATTTTTTTATAATTGTTTGTTATTAGCATTATCTATTTGTTTGCATCAGCATAATTTAATCTAAACTTTGATAGAGGGCGCTGTTCGTGAGCTAAGTAGAATAATTTGAATATATAGTTTTAATAATTGATTTATATATTTTTTAAAATAGCCTATCGTCTTCCCCGTATTTTTTTTACCTATGTATGGAAATTTTGGTTTGAATTAGTGAACTACTGCGAATTTGTATACCGGACATACAAACAAACAAACATACAAACATTGATTTTTATATATATAGAAGATATCCAACTTGAAATCCAGCATCCCTGGAAAATATTCCAAGATAGCTTGGGGTCCTTTCATGAGTTGAACCTCCAATAAAATCTGTTAGATGGCGTCATTGCGTTACGTGGCCCAAAAAAAAAACTTCTCGACTTAATCAAATTTATAATTATGTGATATTCTAGTGATTGTATAGGTACTGAATTTTAAAGTTTGTTGTTCTAAGAAGTAGGAATTCGATGTGCCTTTGAGAATATAATACACTCATTGACAAAACTTAAGGAAGTTGTACATATTAGCATGTATATCGGGATTCAGACAATAACTCTGAAAGATATTTGATACACAGTCGCCTTTATTGAAGACACACGAGGTAGCCAAAGTGTGAACAAAATTGCCTCTATCTCCTAAAAATAAAAAAATAAATAAAAACAGATGACCGGCGATACTCAAGTTTTATCCATGAGTGTATATGATTATAGATGCAAGAGACGTATCAATAGTCTGTAAAATAAACTTTCAATGAGTTTCTTCCATTAAAAAAGGCTAGCTTTCAAACTAAAATGTTCTTCAACGGGAAGAATGTGGAAAAAAACTTGTAGTAAAAAAGCCGAGCGTCGTGAGCGAAGGTTACCCAACTTATGGGGAGTCCAGATACTTAATTATACGTTACGGGAAATGATTTAAGCCGTCGCGGTGTGGATAGATGATGATGTTATGCTCATCAACATTTCTGCCCCTTGAGGTCACGTCCCTCAATTAACCTTGAGGAAGGACATCCGGATGACAGTTCCTGCCGCCGAAGGGCACATCTTGAAACCAAATATCTTAAAATAGAAAAATTTATATTTAACGAATGAAGATATTAAGACGCGAATGTTCCTTTTCAAAAATAAATCAAACTTATACTGTCCTTACTGCGATGAAAAAATTATTGGGAGGACTTAGTTCATCAGTGGTGAACCCTCCCAGCGGTTTCGCCAATTTATTCTACCAAGACCGCTTCCTTAGAGCTCTAATACTGTATTAGATCATTCTGCTTTTATATGCTAAACTGAAGGGTGGAATCTTTGAAATTGTATCAGCAAACTATGGACATAAGCTTTTAGGACATTAGAATTACATTTAAATATTTGCGTCGAGCAATGCTCTTCCGCAAACAATAAGGTCAAGTAAGGCATAAATTAATACAAAGCAATAACGCGCCATATATATAAACGAATGAAGACATTAAGACGCAAATGTTTCTTTTCACAAATAGCAATTAATATTTAAATAATCTATTTTCTGAATTATTTATAGTGCAATGAGAAAATTTGGTACGTCGGGGATTAATCCTCTTTGGGTTTTAAGCATTTTAATATACCGGAAGATCATGATAAGAGAGAGATTCGAAACATATGGTGACAAGACCACATCCAAATGAATAAATTATGCCTTACGATGCAGTAACTGAAGATGGTAACAACGCTGTTTACTGCATAATTTATTCATTTATACTCTTGGACAAAACTTAAGGAAGTTGTACCTTTTTGAATATATATCGGTATTCAGACAATAACTCTGAAAGATATTTGATATACAGTGATATTTTTATTGAAGACGCACGAGATAACCAAGTGTGAACAAAATTGTATCTGTCTCCTTCGAAAACTGCGACATCAAAATATGAAACTTTCTTAAGTTTTATCCATGAGTATAGATACAAAGAAGTGCTCGTTCGTTTGTTCCGTTCTCCCAATAGTTGGCCCGTGGGATCTAAAGATATTTCCCGGGAAAAGCCCATATAGAGTTGGTGGGCCAGTCGCTGCCACACAGAGGATCAACGCCGTAATATGCCAATCAACCTCGTTACAAACAATTCGTATATTATGATGCGTTAGCGCGCCATCTGTTATCAAAATTCGAAACTATTATAGACGCGTGTATGATTCTTTTTTATTTTGTTTATTCCGCATACATTTTCTCAATACTATCCGGATAAATCTTTGAATTAATATTGAGTGGATCTTGAGGGAGTCAGAGTTTCTAACGTTTACGTACACGCGTGCGTATGTGAGTTAATTAGCATATTCTGGGTTCAGGAAGAACTATGCTCCAATAGAATATAGATTAATTCATATCTTCACTACTTCTGTAACTTCTACCACTGCTAACACTAATAATAAGTTTATTTTCCAAAATTTCTTACAATTTTGTATTTCTAAGCATGAATAAACCCCATATTCACACGTGCTTTTTCTATTTATATTTAAAAAAAAAACTATTTGCATTAATATATATATTCGTCAGTTTCCCCGGTCTCTGGTTCAAGGTCGTTCTCCTGTTGATCTCCGAATTCCACCACGGTCCTCCAACACTTGTCTGTCAATGGCGGCCTCCAGGTTTCTCAATTTCTCCAGCATCCAATCAAGGACCTGGTTCTCTCAACGTTGATGTCGACTCCTCTTCTATTTTTTAATGGATATTATTTCCATCGTTTATTTAATCACAATGGATTAGATATAAGCGAAATTTCTCTCGAATTTCAAGTTCTTTTTGCAGTTTTGCTAATCATAATATAAATAGCATTGTATGGGCAAGCATTTACTCGGGCGTCATTTAATAGTATATCTAAACACCATTACTGTTAATAAATCTTTAGATTGTGCCATAGTTTTGAGTGATTTTAGGAAAGCTACATGGTAATAATCAACTTCCTAAGGACCTACCTTGGCACTTCACCAGGGATGATTACGAAGGTCGGACCTGGGCGCTGAAGAACTGCTTTGGGGAGAACTCTCGTCGGAGGCCCTCCTACTGAGCTCCTCATGGGGTACGGACTCCTGGGGGTCCTCTATCCAGGACCCGTCGGTCCTCAGAGGCGATCCTAACGGGATATGTTTGGGGCAGCATTTCCAATTAGATGAATAGGACAAATCGGGGGTGCTAACTGTTTGCGGAGTTTGGCGTTGCTTCCAGTACTTGTCAATAAACATATCATTCGGGCTACTGCATCTTGATTTTCGTACGCAATTTTGGCAATCTGCTTCGTCTTCTTCACTGGTGCTCTCATTGTCGCTGAGACCTCGATAATGGTATTGGCATCGAGACACTTTCTTGGCATCCTGGAACTTGGAACTTCGGCTTGGGAACTCTTCCTTGTGATGGCAACAGCAGCAGCATGCCTTCTGTCGGGTCTTAGGGTGGCACTCGTGCTTCTTCTTGTACTTGCGTTGCTGCTCCTCCGCGCTCCGCTTATACTCCGGCAGGTAGATTACATGGCCTTCAGTGGAGTAGAAGGAAAACTTGGGTTTCTCGGTGCCACGGTTGGTGATGTTCTTCGCCGGCTCACTGCCCCGTTTCCCGTATAGGTTCTGTAAATAAAATTTGAGATAGCTTGGTGGTTTTGACTTATTGTCTAACCATTTTGAATCACGTTGATGCAATTTGGCTTCTTGTTCCATTAGGGAATTCTTAAGCTGCTGCATTAGTAATGCTTTCAAATTATGCAATGTGTTATTTTGGGGCTCTCTCGATGCCCTTGGATGTTTCTTTGTGGCTTTCCTCTTTGGAACAGGCTGAGGAATCACAGGTAATGACCATGCGCTGGGGAACATGCTATTTGGAAGCGTGAGTTTGGCAGGCATTCTTGAGTCGTAGCCGTCATCGCTGAGTTGCTCACTTGCGGAATCTTCTAGATCATGTTGAGGAATCCAAGCCTTGCAAGGAGAGAACACTGGGCTCTCTGCGTCTGGAGAAATCCCAGAGTCCTCGCAAGCTTCCGTCGACCTGGTCACGTAATGCGCCAGACTCTCGCTGCTGGATGAATGCCTCAACCTTCGGGATTCATATTCAAATTTATCCAACTTGGTGTGGCAGCCCACAGCGGAGATGACAGAATCGTCCCGCGTCTGTTCAATTGAGTCGTCACAGCGCGTCTTTATGACCGTTTCATCCCGTTTCGCCTCAGTAGAGTCACTATTTTCATTTTCCTTCGCAATGGTATCTTCCTTTGGCTCATCTTTAGGCGCGAAAACATATTTCTTAGTCTCCCCTTTTGGCGTGAGCAATTGTCTAAGAGTACAATTCTTTTCTAAGTTCTTTCGCCGTTCCGCAAGCCTCATAGCCACAGCTTTAAGTTCATCTTTGAATAGTTCGACCTGAGGTCTTTCTTCGATATGCTGACGTCTTTTGATTGGAGCTTTGCGAATTTCAATGTCAGGAGAGTCGGCGTGTGAGCTGTAGTCGGGGAGAGGGGTAGGAGGCAAGGGAGCGGGTGCCTTCCTGCGCTGTCGGTGCAGCTGACGTGACGGAGGGGGAGCAGGGGCCTGGGACTTCTTGCGGGAGCGGACCTTCGCCTTAGAGCCTTGTGACACCGCCACGCTTCTCACCACGCCGGGACTGTCCTTGGCCAGGTTGCGCGACAGCTCGGAATCGCTGTGGTGGAACGGCCTGCGACACACCCTCAGTGATATGTATATACCTGCCCATAAAAGGAAATTAAAAATAGCCTTAGCTATATACATATTGGAAGAACGCATAAATAAGCGTTATATAAACATCGCAAAACCGAGACATGGCTGTAACCAATATAGAACCTTGAGAGGCAAAACTAATATATAGCTCTATACCATAAATCTATCTATCTTCAATTCAAGTTGTAAACTCATCAATACTTTTCTTAGTATATCGTCCTGACGGTTCGACGATCCACTATTGCGCTTTTCAAAGATGGAAAGCTTATTAGCGAAGCATTATCTTTGGTCAATCCAATATTATCAGGTACTTTTTTTCTTGTGTATATATGTACAAGATCGACAAAAGACAATACTTCGCAAATAAACCCTCCGTAATTGAAAAGGGAGACAGTGGATCGTCCAAACGTCAAGACAATATACTATTTTAAGAAAAGGGTATATGAGTTTACAACTTGAATTAATCTTAATCCAACCTACACGCACAAATTTTAAAAAGCTACTATTTATATATCATTACATTGACGGAAATTTTAAAGGGAGAAATGCAGTTAAAATAAAAATGTAAATCTATACACTCACATAGACAAAACTTTTTTTCAAAGGAGACAGAGGCAATTTTGTTCACACTTGGTTATCTCGTGTGTAAAGGTTTGTAAAGGTTTTTCTGTGTATCGAAATTTTTTTCTGAGTTATTGTCTGAATCCCGATATGCATGTTAAAAGGTAACGACTTCCTTAAGTTTGTCCTTGAATGTATATAGATTGTCAAAATAGACTAAAAATTTGCATATCTATCGGCCGTTCTGCTATCTCGTAGATTCGGGTCAGTGAGAATGCCACAACTTTGATAAGGTTGGAGGAGAACCCATCCGATACGACGCATAGTTGCTACGTGCATTGTGACTGGAAAGGGCATCTACATTGTTATAACGAGCACGTGGATGTTATATCACGACGTGAAAGAGACAGAAGGAGCCCTGGGGAGCGCAGTTACCTGTAGCCCTGTCCCCGGATGGTGCCGGACAAGAAGAGGGAGCTGCCGTTGTTAGTGGGCCGGAGCCGGGGGGCCTTCTCCACAGGCAGCACCCGGGGGCCTCGCCGGACCTCTGGCGACAGCTGGAGATGGTGGGAGCTGGCGTGGCCCATCCTGGAGAACAATCGCACAACTCCGTCATATTACATGGCATTTTCTATAGGTTAGATAAGATAAAAATTGTATGTTAATACTAATGACTGTTTTTTGTGTTGACACCATGTCCACAGTTTAATACTTGCATATAGAAAATTGATTCATTAGTTCAGCTTTTGGATTTGTCCAGTTTTTATGTACCAAGATTAGGTTGGCGACCAAACGTTTAACTGTAAAAGACACGAATGTTAAGTTGGTCCCATTATAAAGTAGAGCATTGGCCGTGTGCACAACATTCAATTCTGCCATTCAACAACGACAACAAGGTGAAGACACCAAGGTTAGCCTAGCGGCCACAACACGGTGAAGGCACCAAGGTTAGGCTAGCGGCCACAACACGGTGAAGACACCAAGGTTAGGCTAGCGGCCACAACACGGTGAAGGCACCAAGGTTAGGCTAGCGGCCACAACACGGTGAAGGCACCAAGGTTAGGCTAGCGGCCACAACACGGTGAAGGCACCAAGGTTAGGCTAGCGGCCACAACACGGTGAAGACACCAAGGTTAGGCTAGCGGCCACAACTCGGTGAAGACACCAAGGTTAGGCTAGCGGCCACAACTCGGTGAAGATACCAAGGTTGTGCTAGCGGCCACAACACGGTGAAAACACCAAGGCTGTGCTCGCGGCCACAACAAGGTGAAGGCACCAAGGTTAGGCTAGCGGCCACAACACGGTGAAGGCACCAAGGTTAGGCTAGCGGCCACAACACGGTGAAGACACCAAGGCTGTGCTCACGGCCACAATACGGTGAAGACACCAAGGTTAAGCTAACAGCCATAATACGGTGAAGAAACCAAGGTTAGGCTAGTGGCCACAGCGCGGTAAAGACACCAAGGTTAGTCTAGCAGTCACAACATAGTGAAGACACCAAGGTTAGGCTAACGGCCTCAACAGTGAAGACACCAAGATTGGGCTAGCGACCACAACTCGGTTAAAACACTAAAGGCTGGGCTAGCAGCCACAACACGGTGAAGACACCAAGGTTAAACTAACAGCCATAATACGGTAAAGACACCAAGGTTAGGCTAGTCGCCACAACACGGTGAAGACACCAAGGTTTGGCTAGCGGCCACAACACGGTGAAGACACCAAGATTAGTCTAGCGGCCACAACTCGGGCTAGGCTAGAAGCCACAACACAGTGAAGACACCAACGCTGGGGTATTGGCCACTACACGGTGAGGACACCAAGGCTGAGCTAACAGCCACAATACGTTGAAGACCCCAAGGTTAGGCTAGCAGCTACAATACGTTGAAGACACCAAGGCTGGGGTAGCGGCCACTACACGGTGAAGACACCAAGGTTAGACTAACAGCCACTACACGGTGAAGACACCAAGGCTAGACTAACAGCCACTACACGGTGAAGACACCAAGGTTAGACTAACAGCCACTACACGGTGAAGACACCAAGGCTAGACTAACAGCCACTACACGGTGAAGACACCAAGGTTAGACTAACAGCCACTACACGGTAAAGACACCAAGGTTAGACTAACAGCCACTACACGGTGAAGACACCAAGGTTAGACTAACAGCCACTACACGGTGAAGACACCAAGGTTAGACTAACAGCCACTACACGATGAAGACACCAAGGTTAGACTAACAGCCACAACACGGTGAAGACACCAAGGTAGGGCTAGCGGCCACTACACGGTGAAGACACCAAGGTTAGACCACCACGAAGTAGAGCACTGGCTGTGTGCACAACATTCAATCCTCCCATCCGGCGACCACACTGACCCATCTCCAAACCACAATGGGCCGGAAGTGACGTCATTTCCTCCCTATCACCACACAAAAATTTCCACCCACCTTTGTTTTCTATGGGGCTTGGAGCCAGTTTGGAAATTCTTTCTCCTCGTCCACCGTGAATTTTTTTTCATTCAGAATTTACAAGATACGCGATGTCTTCACGTCTTAAGATTCTAAATTTGCTTCCGTGACCTTCACATATCGGGGAACTAAAGATTTCTAGTCCACTAATGATAAACATGTTGAAATTGTACTACAAAAATTAATATAAAACAATCAATAGTTTTCACAAAGTGAGTAACAATTTCATTTGATCTGTGATGAATGACAATGTATTCCTCATATGTGCCTACTTGAAACAAAGGTGTTCATTCCCAAAGTTCTGAGAAATCTACCCAAATTTGGATTATCTTCATAAATAAAATAGAAATTAAAGGGTTTATGTCTTTGACCTTTATAGAAATCCCCAAAATTTAGCCTTTCTGGATAAAATATCAACTCCTGGGATATAGAGTTAAGTCTGGAAGGAGTTGCTATCATCCCAGAATATGGAAATTTGTCAAATAACGCGGACTTGATTGTATATTTCACAATCATTATAAGGATAATACATTACTGAATTTCTAACATCACGCAAATAATACTATCTCGACTACTACTAATCCGAGTAAAACAAATATCTATATATATATAAATCAATGTTTGTATGTTTGTTTGTTTGTATGTCCGGTATACAAATTCGCAGTAGTTCACTAATTCAAACCAAAATTTCCATACATAGGTAAAAAAAAAATACGGGGAAGACGATAGGCTATTTTAAAAAATATATAAATCATTATTTTATTTTATTTATTTAGGTAACCCGGATTCCTGGAGCATAGATATAAATCAATTATTAAAATTATATATTCAAATTATTCTACTTAGCTCACGAACAGCGCCCTCTATCAAAGATTAGATTAAATTATCCTGATGCAAACAAATAGATAATGCTAATAACAAACAATTATAAAAATAGATATGCACACGGGTCAATCCCGGGGCGAAGCCCGGGTCACCCGTCTAGTAACTAATAAACAAGTGAAAATGTTTTCAAAGATTTTTTTCTTTCCTAAAATTAACTTTTGCAAATATTTTCATTTGTTAATTAGGAATATTCGTTTGATATTCATTCCAGAAGAACCCGAGCGAAGCCGAGTAATCCGGCTAGTTAGTAAATAAATTTAAATTCAAATTTTCCAATCGAGATGTATTTATTATTATTTGAAGATGTCCTTCTATTTAGCGTCGTTTTCTACATTTGATTAAATGTCTTCCCTAGAAAGTTCTATAGACAATTTGACTTTTTATCCATCCCAAGGTTGAAACAAATGATTCCTCCAAGGTGTTTTCCTCGTCGTTTAGCAGGAATAGGATATCATGCAAGGTAGATAGATCACAGAACACCGCTTACAGACGAAACGGATGTAATTTTTTTCTTTTTTTGGCCCAATACAAATTAATTTTCAAAAATGTTTTTTTTTTTTTGCACCGTTTTTTGAATTGAATCCGATCCAGAATTGAAATTATGAAGGATATCTGGTGCATAAGTTGTCAGATTAAGTAGTGGTAGTGCTACTGAAAGCATCTCGCAAATACACTCATTGACAAAACTTAAGAAAGTTTCATACTTCAAGCATAAACCACTCCATATTTGCTTATATAACGGCGGATTTACTATACATGTGAATTTGAACGTTTCCTCCTTTACAAAATAATAATAATAAATATAATATTTAAAAATATATACTGTATACAGTACAACCTCTCTATAAAGGACAGCTAGTTGCAGAACCAAAGTGTCCTTTAGAGAGAGGTGTCATCTTACCGGAGAGTTGCTAAATAGTAAACATGGTAATTTCGGCGATGAAAAGTGTCCTTTGTAAAGAGGTGTCCTCTAGCGAGATTGTCCTCTCATGGAGGTTCTACTGTACATGGTAAAAGGTAAAACTTTCTTAAGTTTTATTCATGAGTATAGTTTATATAAGCATTTATTGATTTCTTTAAAGCCTCTAGTTTTCTATGGGGCTGCCATTTTCTTGTTATTTTTAACGACATCGCTCGAGACTTCTTGGCTACCTTTAAACTCGTGTTCCCATCGAAATACAATAGTAATGGTGAAAGCATGTTTATTAAACACTACACAGTATATTGGCCCATTCGGCAAAAAAAAGCATGGGTTAACATGAGCACAGTGATATATATTTTATTATCAATATCTCAAATACAAAAGGCACAAGTAATGATTATCATTGTAGGTAAGGATTTGTGGAACTGCAACGTTAAAAAAAAGTACATCACATATCTTGAAGCAGAGGTAATGAGTGTAAATTAGATTTCTTCAAAAAATATAATGTGGTTTTTAAAAAACAGCTAATTGATAGGTGCTTGAGACTTTCAAAGTTATCTATCATTTCAAACATGACATAATAAAAACTCAATAAAAAGTTAATTTCTCAAAATATTATAAATAAATCTTAGAATAATATGTGACGCTAGACCTATATATAATTTTAATGGCTATTTAAACTAATTTTAATAAATATTTTAATTATATATACACACTCACACAAACATGGAAATAAAACTTAAGGAAGTAGATAATCTTTGATATCGCCGGTCGTCTGTTTTTTTTTTAAGGAGACATGGGCAATTTTATTCACACTTGATTATCTCGTTTCTTCAATAAAGGTCACTATGTATCAAATATCTTACAGATTTATTGTCTGAATCCCGATATACATGCTGAAAGGTACAACTTCTTTATGTTTTATCCATGAGTGTACTTAAGATAACGCAAGTAGTTAGAGTTTAAATTTTATTGTGTGATATGAGAACTTCAATTAGGTTTGGGGAATGTTTGGAGAATCTCTGATAGTTTGTGGGAGGTAGGTAGGCGGATGTGGTGGGCTGTTGTCTGACCTCCCCAGTCGACTGGAAGTGTCGGTGCTAACAGCGTTATGGACAACGTTTTTTTTTTTTTTTTTAATCATAAACAATAGGTTTAAAATAGTAACGCCTGTTGAGAAAAATAATCAGTTTCCAGATAAACACTCTACTATTCATTATCACAGAGAGGTTTGCGAATTTCGATGAATTACAAAAAGGTATAAGATGTCGAAACTCTAATTTATTTAATTGTATAAAGTAGCTTTCAGGCAAGTCCTTCCTCAGCAAACCAAACCTTTAGTTTGATGAGGAAGAGCTTGACCGAAAGCTACTTTATACAATCAATAAAAAAAGAGTTTCGGCATCTTATACCTTTTTGTAACTTTACTATTCATACAGAGACGTGAAGAGCAGGTTGGTTGGTGCTAGTATGCCTGGACCCAATGGTTAATAAATTAGCCTTCCTGTTCATTAGTACACAACTAATACAGATGAACATATTAGAATAGAAATATAGATACTATACTCGAATAATTTACGGAAAGTGTATAAAATAGGATTCACAGAAAAAACGTCTATCTCCTATAATCAAGTTTTCATGTATTCTGCAAAACTTTAAAGATGACACGCTATATATGCTACACATAAGAGAAAAATATTACTTAGAACCTACAACAGTTGATGTTCGCAAATATCATGAAATAACATACTGATCTTTTGTGAAACATTTCGTTTTGGTTTTGAGATTCAAAATTATGATTCCCTGTATTAAAATGATTGTTTGATAAATATTTTTTATAATTTTGACTTTATTTGTATAAAGGATATGTAAATATGAAAATTAATCTTATGCAACAATTATATCGTTATGTAAAATAGTTTCTAAATACAGTATATTATAATTCGTGTTCTATTGGTGATTTGTTCTATTTTATCGTGTTCTCATTTATAATAGCTTTGAGGCATTTAGATCCTAGAGATTCCTATTAAATATATTTAAAAGAAATCTATCCCTGAAAGCCTGGTGTTTTCACCTTAATGGTTTGCAAGTTACACGATGCAGGCCGTGGTAATCTTAGTGGATAGGCGATTTTGACTGCTGATACCCTGTAAGTACATCACATACGATACGAGAAATAATATAGAAATGGTAGTTATACCATAGTAGTCTCTTGTTCTTCTAAATTGCCAGCTTAGTTACTTCCACGCACTAGTAGGGTTAGACGTCTACATGAACAGGTAAGCTTTATTAAAGAAATGCATTATTTAAGAATTGATCAATGCGTTTTCTACCCTATATCATCCAAAATGGCTGTTTGGATCTCTAGATAATTCCAACGTTCCTATATGACGCTGTGGCCGCCTTGGAGGACGTACAAACACGTGATACTTACATCAGTTATCTTTTAACAGGGGCTCTGTTGGATTTTCTGCCCATCACACTCTGAAACACACATCTTCACATTACGATCAAATAGTGATTTTATTAGTTAATCAAAATTGTTTTTAAAATCTTAAAAATATAATAATAATATTTATGTGATAAGATTGTAATCTAGAATGACAAACCCGATAACAAATATCATTTGTTAGGTGAAGGCAGTTGGTCGTTGGACGAAGCGTGTCTTTTTTTTTTTTTTTTTTTTGATAAGACACAATCTTATTATCGCACATTGATCTTCAACTGACTGGAAGAATAAAGCGTTCTATTACTTCAGCCAATAGGAGAGCATTATGCTCCAAAGCTTGCGTCTTTTCCACCAATAAAAGACACACTTCGCCCAACGTCCTACCGTCTTTATTTAACAAACATCTAGTGAATATTCTTCGCAAATATATTAGTAAAAAAAAAAAAACAACAAGTGCAGTAGTTTTTGTCTCAACAATAATGTGAACATTTTTAAAATAGAAAAATCTATATTTATAGAATCGAAAAGATCAACAAAAATGTTAAACATACCTGTTAAAATACTTTGAATTATTAAATATGGAAAATGCTCATTTTTAAAAAATCATCCTTGATAAGCTCTCTCTCTTGTTCTGTTCATTAATTATTTTTATCACATCGAAACTGCTATTTTTTTTTAAATAATCTAACACGTTCTAAAAGAAGGAATCATAACGGTCTTCCATTCAAGGTATAACGTACGTAGCCTGATAATTGAGATCAAGACAAAAAAAAAGATCATATCACCGTCTGTATAGAAACCATTGAACCAACGACAAACTTTGAATAAACTTTACACCAGTCCAAGACTGAGTTCACTGGAGGACCTATGTTGGTCTCAACCTGTATTTGACAAAAATAATAAACGTTGATATCAATCGACATCATTAATCTACTTTTATGACTTTAATAAAGAAATCTCTCCCGAAGGTCTAAATCTTGTCAGAAAATTTACATATGGAATATCTAGACAATAGATGTGAATCTCCTGGATATAAATTAGAATAATGCAACAGACGTTTTTAGAGATGAGTTTCTTATCATTTAATTAGTACGTCAACGGCAAATGATTACTCTAACAGACTGAAAATCAAATTTAATTAAGAATAGCAAAATAACATCAAACACCGCTGGTTCGATGGGAAAACTCCCCTCCTGAAAACCAACTCACAACTTAACAGATCAGACTTCACCATGCTTTCCCGTCTTAGAACAGGCCATCTACGTCCAATGAATTTCACAAGTGGATCCAAAACCTTTCCGAATTGCACCAAATGTCAGGATTCTCCAGCGAGCCCAGAACACATCATGTAATGCATCGGGCATTGCCGAACAGAACATCTACACCGACCCAGCTGTGGTCATCGAGGCGATAAAGAGGCCTTCAGGATCTGGTCTAGACTTGAAGTCCAGAACTGGGACAAGAAAAAAAAATTAGTGCGTTCTCAAGATTTCTGGCATTTCTTCTCCCTTCTACAGGAGTACAAAAACGAATAATAATAATAATCTCCGTTAGAAATTAACTATAACATTCAGTTACAGATCTCAGAATGAGTTGCTCACACAGTCAGAAATAACCGATGTCATTATGTAAATATATATGCAATATAATTCCCACACTACTTGTAAATAGTCAACACATTTTTATTTTTATATCCATATATTTTTAATATCCATATCCATATATTTTAATATCCATATCCATATATTTTAATATCCATATCCATATATTTTAATATCTATAATCAAAGAGTAAATAGCCAATGCTTGTATATAATTTTTTGACCAACGACCCGAGGGGTAAGAGGGAGAAAAAAGGAGGTTGAATAATAAACAAAGAGAAAATGGCTGCGTTTCTTTTTGTCGCGTCTATTATTTCTTATATACAAATTTAGAGTTTTAAATTTATAATTATTCAAAGATATACCTTAATACGACAGTATTTAGCCGACAGGATATAATAACCGGTACGTTTTTTCTTTTTTAAAACTTTATTGGATTTAACCTTTAGCCTACAACCATTCGCCACAAAAATGCCAAAAAGGAAGTCAGATACCGACACTCATTTTTCTGACAGAAACGATAATATGGAATTTAAATTAATGAAAGAACAAATTAATTTACTAACACAAATTATACAACAACAGACGATCTCAAATAAAAATCATATAAGTAAATTCTCTGGCCTCAATCAAGATATAAATATTTTCTTTCGTAACATTGAGGATGCAACGAACGATGAACGAGACAGAAAAAATTTAGTTATTCTAAATTTAGAAGAAGAAGCTAAAAATATATTTTATCGATTGGGCTTAGAACAAGAGACTTATTTAAATATCAAACAGAAACTGTCCACAATCTATATATCAAAGAAGAAGACAACGTTGGAAGAATTGTTCACTCACCAATTGGAAAATGCCAGAAAAAATTAACGATTATTACCATTTTAAGGTTGTGGGTGCATTAGAGAACTCGCTTCCAAACAAACAGATTGTTGAAGCACTTACGGCAGGTGTAACGTATGATTTGAAGAAAATGATATACACCAGGAACCCACAGACGCCTGAAGAATGGTTGGACTATGTAAACACCATCCAAAAGCGGCCAGTAACTCGAGGACAACCGACACCACAGCGTGGATTTGACCGCTGGCAACCCGAATCCACTCCCCCGCCTAGCCGAGGTCATTACCGGCCACAATATGGGCAATTAGCAACTTTTCGTCGACCTGGAGATGGACGTTTTGCCTTTCGCAACTACGCGGATAACACGCTGCCCAAGGAACCCAGGGAACCAGCCACATCGAGCGGACATCAACCCAGATCACAAGGATGTGATCCCTCATCAAGGAAAGGACCAGCATAATGTAAGACTATTCTTTAATTTATCTATTTTCACCTTCAATGTTAAATTTCTTGTGGATACTGGCTCTACCATTAACCTAATATCTTTTGATTATTTGCATAAAATTTTGCCATCAGATATATTTCGAAATATAACTAAATATTCAGTTAATAAGCATTCTAGAATTAATACATTGAGTGGACCAATCCAACCTATATTTTATGTTATTTTACCAGTCAGTTTTTTTAAAAGAAAAGTTAGCTTAAAATTTTATATATTTAATCTACCATATGAAATTGCACTAATAGGATTATATACTCTAAAAAAATTGAAAACTAGAATTGACTTCAATAGAAATGTAGTGAGTCAACAAGGCACAAATATTCCTGCTACTCTTTTTTATTTTGAAACAGATTTGGCTTATGTAAATGATGCATACAATGTGATAAATCCAGATAGGAAATATAATATAAACCAACACCTTCATATTGTTAATACACAAATCTTAGATAATCACTGTGCACCTTCAGGAAGTAATCCACTCTATGTTAATCATTTACAACAGACACTTTCCACTCAATCAAGCATTCCAGGGGAAAATAAGTTAACCAGTGATTTAATTGATAAGTATCATAAGATAAACAACTTTTTAGACCTTAAGTTAATTAGGTTATTGAAAGAATTTGCTGAAATATTTCCTACAGACCCATTTAAAGTTCCTACCCTACATATCCAACCTGTACAGATTAAACCAAATACAGATAGAGTAATCAGGTTGCGACCGTATAGAATTCCATTTACATATAGGAAAGAAATAGATATACAAATCAATGAGATGTTAAAAAATAATATAATAGAACCGGCCATAGGTGAATATGCTTCACCCATTACTCTAGTAAAAAAGAAAAATGGAACATTTAGAATGTGTGTGGATTTTCGAAAATTAAATGAACACATTCCAGTTGATCCCCAACCTATACCATTAATAGAATCAGTGATAGAAAAACTGTCGAAAGCTAAGTATTTTTCCAGCCTTGATTTGAGCAACGCTTATTGGACAGTTCCTATCCATCCGGATTCTCGACCTTATTTAGCCTTCACCACCCACGCAGGAGTGTACATGTTTAAAAGATTACCTTTCGGGCTACGAAGCTCACCACAGATCTTCGAGAGAGCTATTGGACAAATACTTAGAAAATATAACTTCCAATTTCTAGAACACTACTATGATGATTTTATAATTTTTTCTGATAGTTTTGAAGAACACTTAGAACATCTTCGTTTATTCTTCCAACTATGCAGGGCAGAAAATATCCGCCTCAACCTTAACAAATGTCAATTATGTAAGACCTCCATTAGCTTCCTAGGATACGAAATCACACAGGGCACTTATAAACCTCACCTAACTAACACTCAGGTAATAGGAACCATCCAACCTCCGACTAATGTTAAAACTTTACAGTCATTTTTAGGTGTCGTAAATGTATATCATAAATTCATTCCCCATTATGCACAGCTTAGATCGCCTTTAAATATACTTCTTAAAAAGAATATTCCTTTTAAGTGGACTCTTGAATGTCAGAAGGCATTTGAAGATTTGAAAAGCAGCCTAACTGCATCACCAGTTTTACATATCTTTAAAGAAGATTTACCCTGCTTCTTATATTGTGACGCGAGTACATTAGGGATATCCGGAATTCTAAAGCAAAAGGATGAAAATGGAGAAGAACATCCTGTACAATATTTCTCTCGCTCTCTACGCAAGTATGAACAGAACTACTCCATCTCGGAGCTGGAGTGTTTAGCTATCATTGAGTCTATAGAATACTTCAGGGTGTACCTGCTTGGTAGACATTTCACCATTTATTCTGATCACCAAGCTCTAGTCTATTTGAAAAATATTAAAAATCCGTCAGGTAGGTTATTTAGATGGTCCTTGAGACTCAGCCCATACACTTTTGACATACACTATCTGAAAGGTAAAAAACAACTCGAGGCAGACTTGCTATCAAGACAACCATTTTGCGGTTTTCTAGAGGCTCAACAATTGGAGGGACACCAGCATCGTGTACCTGAGAAATATCAATCACTCATCAATACTGATGGACTTGCGATTATTACTGAAAAGGGCGTACCCAGAGTAGTCGTACCTGATACACTAAGAAATAAGTTACTCCAGAAAGCACACGAATGGTATAACCATCCAGGAATCACACAACTCACTAGGTTAATCACTAGTCAGTATTATTGGGATGGTATGACCAAAGATATAAATAACTATGTCCGTAAATGCAAAATTTGCCAAATAGTAAAACCTCCGAAAGGACCCACATATGGAGAAATGGGTACCTTACCACTCGCGAAGGAACCTTATGAACTTATGTCAATGGACACAGTAGCCGGATTTACTAAGTATGGTGGTAACCGAGCTTATTTACATGTAATATGTGATCACATGAGTCGATACTGTTGGACTTTTCCTAGTAAATCTACCTCTACCCTGACCTATATTCAAACCCTAAAAAAGGTATTTCAGGAAGGTATTCCTAAAAACCTACTGACAGACCGAGCTCCTGCATTTACATCCGCTCAATTTAGAAGGTTTTTAATCTCACAAGGTATAAAACCCTTGTATACCACAGCAAATCACCCACAGTCAAATGGTCTGAGCGAGAGATTGAATGCAACCATAACAGGGAAACTAAAGATACTCCATTTAGAACACCCCAAACAGACATGGACCAAACAGATAGAAAGGGTCACCAGAATCTACAATCTAACTCCACATACAGTGACGGGATTTCCTCCCATATATTTATTAAAAGGGATAGTCCCAAACAATTTAAACAACCATGTTCAGACATTTCCCGAACTCTCAGAAGCAAGAAGAATAGCATTACAAAAGACTCAAGCAAGGCATAAGGCCGAAAAACTAATGTACGATCAAAAACATAAAAAGATTGATTTTGTACCAGGGGATCTAGTATTGGTGAAAGTTTATAGGCATCCGAATACTCCAAAGTTGGAACCTAACTATACAGGCCCATATGAGATCTTGGAAATACTATCACCTCAGGTAGTGCGCATTAATAGACCAAATAGACCTTTGCAGTTACAGACAGAAATTATAAATATAGAAAAACTTCGTAGATATGTAGAAAATATTCCCCATATCACACCTCCTACGGACCTTCCCGACTCTCCTCCTAGACAAAACTATTTTCTATTTCCTTATAGGCACTTCACTACAGATATCTTGGGTGATCCGGGTTCTTCCAGACCAAGGAAATGGTTACAACCGTTTAACCATTTGGACAACAGTATTTTCACAGATGAAAAATTTTATAAGCCTGATTTTCCAATAACATCCAAACCAACTTTTTCATCAATAGTAAAGCACACTAAATCCAGTACATTGGTCTTAGACCCTAAAATCAATCCATTCGATAATATGGTGGAAAGTAATTTGGGTACTACCAAAGAAAAATTACACAGTAAACTTAATCCAAATGCCGATGTCTTTATACCAACAACCTTGGCGACCAAAGAATTTTCACATTATTTAAATAAAGACTCGCTTATAAATAATGTTATCACTCTGTGTACATTTTTGTATAAAACTGTTATATTTAGAATTAAAAAATTTCCATTGTTTTTAATTACCACAATAATATTTTGGATTCTTTATACTCATTTAGCATCTTGTATATACCTTCTTCCTTTATTGTTTTATATCTTGCCTCTACCCATACAAACAAACCTACATATCTCTTATAAAATGTTCTTGATAAAATGGACCGTTAGAATAGTGGAATATATAAATTTGTATATAAATGTAATGTTGGGCTATATGAGGCGATATGATAATTTTAATCAAGCTATAAACTCAAATGATATATGACCTTGAAGATTTGAATATATTACTTCAAAATGTGAACATAAAAACACTTAATGCGTGTGTGGGTTTAAATAGCTATAAATATCTTTAGCCACCTTACAATATGCAGAGGCTAGCGCTTATCGTTAGTCGGGTATAACAACCCCGCATACCTCCGTTCGTTTTGTCTGGTGTAGGACAGACAAGATGTAAAGGCCTACAGATATATTTAGGACAATAGTAATAAGTTAATTTACGTATAGCAATACGATAGAACAACTATAGGATTAGTATAAGCGTTTTTATAAGATAAACTATCGAGGGTTAAAAGAAAAAAGAAAATTTTGGGGTTTTTAAACACATCATCCTCTAAGATATGGTATAACCCCATCGGTTAGTTTCGAAAATCGATGTTCGGTAAAACCTATCCTAAGATGTGCACTTCAAATGTTAGTTCGAATTAGAGATCATCCTTTTTAAAAAAGAAGTAAATTTTGGTTGTAGTGCTTTGACCTATGTACTTCCATTGAGTGAGTCGTAAACTCAATGTGCGAGTATATCATAGGAAAAAGTACACAGACAACGTTATCAAGATGGCGGACACGGCTGTCGCCGGGCGTCCTCTCGCGTCGAACACAATCACCAACTGTCCAAAGTCCCGAGGTGCCAAGTGACGGCCCCCAGGAGCCCCCTTTGGAATGTCCTGCTGTCTAACGTGACACCCTCCCGTCTCTCTCTGGATCGACTGTAGGCTTACTTTATTATTCCTGGAAGAGCATATATTATGACATATGGCCCCGTTGAAGAAGGCTGAACATGGTTTAAGTATATTTAAAGCTGGAGAAGCCAGGAATAGGGATCGTAGGATGAATAAAGATATGAACATATTCAAAGTGAGCAGTCGTGGCCGAGAGATCTACCATCCGTAATCTTAGCTTTTTAACCCCGCACTGTTCGAATCCTATCGACTTATTAGATAATAAAGATGTAATAAATAACAGTTTAAAATATCAATAGTATATCATAACCTCGTTAGGATATTTTCAATTCAGAGAAAATTAAAAATTTTATCTAGACTGTGCAGCTACGAATTTCATCTTGCGCACCCCCACGCAGGTTCACTGCAATATAATTCCCACACTACTTGTAAATAGTCAACACATTTTTTATTTTTATATCCATATATTTTTAATATCCATATCCATATATTTTAATATCCATATCCATATATTTTAATATCTATAATCAAAGAGTAAATAGCCAATGCTTGTATATAATTTTTTGACCAACGACCCGAGGGGTAAGAGGGAGAAAAAAGGAGGTTGAATAATAAACAAAGAGAAAATGGCTGCGTTTCTTTTTGTCGCGTCTATTATTTCTTATATACAAATTTAGAGTTTTAAATTTATAATTATTCAAAGATATACCTTAATACGACAGTATATATATATTTTAATATTCAAAATAAGCACCCCCCCCCCCTTCAAATGTGAATCGAAATGAATGATATATTCTCTTATTTAATTATTTATTTTATATACTATATACTAGTTTTGACCCGTGCATGTCTCCAAAAGTTCAGATTGTGTACAATAATATACTATAAAGTGCGTTGTATATTTATTTTTGACCGAGTTCGTATATGGGACTGAAAAAAAATTATCACAAAAGTAATTTTAATCTCATATATATTTAATTCTTATTATAAAAAAGAATATCGATTGTTAATCTAATAATTGTAAAATCAAGTTATATAAGTTATGGTCACAATTGGGAGGAGTTTTGTTACAGAATATTTAGCATTTCATATAAATTATGATATTTTGTTACTCAGCAAATTCCTCTCTTTGTGTGCCTTTCTTTGATTTTATGTAAATATGCTTGAATCGTTTTGATCAACATAAATTGCTCTTTCATTCTCATCCTTAATATAGTTAGACTATTGTCTGTAGATATGCAATTTGTTTGACCTAGATTTCTACACTATATCTATCCCTAGATATTTTGACTGAAATATAAAAAGACAAACTTTAGGAGAATCGACAATCAGTTGCCCAGTAGACTTTCAGTTTCACATCTTGTCGACTTAAAAAGCCAATTACCGTGTCCAAGCTAAGGATTTACATCCGGACAAGTCACAAGTGATAAAAATGACAAGTTATACAAGACCTGACACTAATCTGACGAAAATGATATGATTATAACCCGATAATTAAGATACCATAACCTAAGATTGCGACAATGTGTGGGTATTGTACCTAGTATCCAGTAGATTACTGTTTTCTGTCCTCATCAGGTACTGTCGTTGTGTCTTAGGTCCAGAAGGCCCCTGTTCTGTACCGTGAGTCAAATAAGTCTACTGTGCTGTACTGTGAGTCAAGTAGTTCCCTGTTCTGTACCGCGAGTTCCAATGCTGTGTCCAGTAGCCGCCCCGCCGTGACGGGAGCGGAAATATCGGACCCTAAATTATTTTATCAGGCGGCTGAAGTCTTCCTTCTTCCTCCAGGACCTTGCCCTAACCTTGCTGCCTCCCCGTTGAGGCTCTGCATTCGGCCGGATCTACCGCCCTGTGACCTTTACTACTTTCTCTCTCCCCTTTCCTGTCTACATTCAGCTACTCGACCTTCTGGCACCTCAGCAGAAATCTTCACATAATAATGTCTTAAAACAACATTCCTTCCTAGCTTAACTCAGCCAACTATTTCTTTAGTTACTTCCTATCCAAGATTACATTGTTAAACTTGAATCGATATGGAGAAACAGTTATTATATTTTAGGTTTTTTTAAATTCAATTGCTAAACAGCAAAATTAGCGCGTTTCGAAAGAAATCTGATATAATAGCGTCAGATAATAATTTATTCGATGCTTTTCCATATAGAGAGCTACAGGGACGATGTAAACAGGCCAATCTCAGGCTGGAGTTTCCAAATGGTTCAATGTAAACAGAAATGTGGTCTACAAACTCGGAAAACAATTCAGTAAAACCGAAACCATCACCAGAAGACCCGGGCAGGGCCTAAAAAGATCCACCACGACCTAAGACGACTAATATCTGAATCTGACTGCTAAGCGCCATAGAGGGTTGGCAACTACTCGGCTTTCCAATGAGCCCTCATGATTTCTGGACCGATATTTTAAGGCTTAGGAGAGCGGTCTATATGCAAGACGACCGCACTTATCCTCTAAACCTTCACACAAGACAAACCACTTAAATTGGTGCCGTGAATATCTGTTTTAAACCCAGGGCCATTGGGCTCATGTTCTCTGCAGTAAGGTTCAAGATTTAGTCTAGACACTAGTTTTCAGCGAGTCTTTATTTGGTGAGAACCTGAAATCCTCTTCCATCCTACTAATTAAAAAAAAAAAAAAAAAGAGAGACTGTTTTGGGATCTCATGGCCTGGGTTGACATTGTTTAGAACAGGCGTACACGTACCTGAGGCAGGCACAATGACTGCTACAAAATACAGACACGAATTTCTAGAGCTGTTGTGAGATCCATCAAGAGTGTCAAAGGGCTCCCAGTTCATTTTTATGGATGATATTACTCGTCCACATAGGGAGGTGATAGTCAATGATTTCCTCGAGAGTGAGGATATTCAAAGCATGGCATGGCCAGCCAGATCTCCGGACATGACTCCAATAGAACATGTCTGGGAACATGGCTTAAGGAAACGTCATCCCCCTTCCAGAACTATCCTCAAATTAAAATCGATTCTTTTGGAGTAGTGGAATTTATTACCTCAAAACCTATTTGAAACCAAGTTGATCACCATAAAAGATTATTGTGAGAATTGTATTAGCAGTTATAGATGACCATGCTTCCTATTGGGGAATTATTGCCACCATTCTTGGAGGCATTTTCACATATTTTATTTCAAATATTATTATATTTCATTATTTTATTTTTTAAATCTACATAAATTTTTGATTGCCTATAGAATAAAATATTATATATTTGTATCATACTTAAATATATATATTTTAAATAATATATTTATTTTAAAAAATACATTTTTGTGTTTGGCACATAGTGTAATATGATGTCTATATAAAATTTAAAAACTAAATCTTCGAGCTGAACTCTTTAAAAGAGAAACTCTATAAAAAGTAAGCGATTCTCACACACAAATCAAAGACCGTCACCTGTCAAATATTAGGACAATCACGTGATCTCCAAACGGTGTTTGGTCTGCTGATCTTTTCTCGACCCCTGACCTTGGAACCGGTTGGCGGAGAGTTCCTGGTTCCTTCCCTTTTACTTCGCATACCCACGTGTTGATAGCTGTTGGCCCTCGTGTGTGTAGCTGTTTTATTGGTGTTATAACCACGTGTGTATAGTTGTTTTATTGGTGTTATACCCACGTGTGTATAGTTGTTTTATTGGTGTTATAACCACGTGTGTATAGCTGTTTTATTTGTGTTATACCCACGTGCGTATAGCTGTTTTATTGGTGTTATAAGCACGAGTGTATAGCTGTTTTATTGGTGTTATAACCACGTTTGTATGGCTGTTTTATTGGTGTTTATAACCACGTGTTTATAGCTGTTTTATTGGTGTTATAACCACGTGTGTATAGCTGTTTTATTGGTGGTATAACCACGTGTGTATAGCTGTTTTATTTGTGGTATAACCACGTGTGTATAGCTGTTTTATTGGTGGTATAACCACGTGTGTATAGCTGTTTTATTGGTGGTATAACCACGTGTGTTTTGCTGTTTTATTGGTGTTATAACCACGTGTGTATAGCTGTTTTATTGGTGTTATATCTACGTGGGTATAGCTGTTTAATTGGTGGTATAACCACGTGTGTTTTGCTGTTTTATTGGTGTTATAACCACGTGTGTATAGCTGTTTTATTGGTGTTATATCTACGTGTGTATAGCTGTTTTATTGGTGTTATATCTACGTGTGTATAGCTGTTTTATTGGTATTATAACCACGTGTGTATAGCTGTTTTATTGGTGTTATATCTACGTGTGTATAGCGGTTTTATTGGAGTTATATCTACGTGTGTATAGATGTTTTATTGGTGTTATATCTACGTGTGTATAGCTGTTTTATTGGTGTTATAACCACGTTTGTATGGCTGTTTTATTGGTGTTATATAACCACGTGTTTATAGCTGTTTTATTGGTGTTATAAGCATGTGTGTATAGCTGTTTTATTGGTGTTATAAGCACGTGGGTATAGTTGTTTTATTGGTTTTATAAACACGTGTGAATAGCTTTTTTTATTGGTGTTATAACCACGTGTGTGTTGCTGTTTTATTGGTGTTATATCTACGTGTGTATAGCTGTTTTATTGGCGTTATAAGCACGTGGGTATAACTGTTTTATTGGTGTTATATCTACGTGGGTATAGCTGTTTAATTGGTGTTATAACCACGTGTGTGTTGCTGTTTTATTGGTGTTTTATCTACGTGTGTATAGCTGTTTTATTGGCGTTATAAGCACGTGGGTATAACTGTTTTATCGGTGTTATAACCACGTGTGTATAGCTGTTTAATTGGTGTTATAACCACGTGTGTGTAGCTGTTTATTTGTGTTATAACCACGTGTGTGTAGCTGTTTTATTGGTGTTATAACCACGTGTGTGTAGCTGTTTATTTGTGTTATAACCACGTGTGTGTAGCTGTTTTATTGGTGTTATATCCACGTGTTTTACTGTTATTTCCGCGTGAGTGTAGCTGTTTTAGTGGTGCCTTACCCGCGTGTGTGTAGCTGTTTTATTGGTGTTAAATCTACGTGTGTATAGCGTTGGCTCTGGTGTCTATAGCTATTTTGTTGATGTTATAACCATGTGTGTTAAGCTGTTTTATTGATGTTATACCCACGTATAAATATCTGTTTTATTGGTTTTCTACCATCGTTTGTATAGCCGTTTTATTATTGTTATACCCTCATGTTTTTAGCTCTATTATTGTTGTTATATCCGCGTGTGTATAGCTGTATTATTGTCGTTATATCCGCGTGTGTATAGCTGTATTATTGTTGTTATACTCGCGTGTGTATAGTTGTTTATCGTTGTTATACCCGCGCGTGTGTAGCTATTTTATTGGTGTTATACCCACGTATGTATAGCTGTTTTATTGTTGTGTATTAATGTATATTGTGTGCATATAAAACGATTAAGGAGTATATAATAATTTAATACAAAGCAATAACGCGCCATCTATATATAACGAATGAATACATTAAGACGCGAATGTTTTTCCTCACAAATAAATAAACTTCTAATGTCCTTACTACGATGAATTTTTAATTCTACTGTCCTAAAGGCTTATGTCCATAGTTTTCTGATACCATTTCTAAGGTTTCACCCTTCAGTGTAGCATATAAAAGCAGAATGATCTAATACAGTATTAGAGCTCTAAAGAAGCGGTCTGGTAGATTAAATTGGCGAAACCGCTGGGAGGGTACACCACTGATGAGTCAAGCCTTCCAAATATTTTTTTTCATCGCAGTAAGGACAGTAGAAGTTTGTTTTATTTGTGAGGGGAAACATTCGCGTCTTAATGTCTTCATTCGTTAGTATATAATACGAGTATATCAAGTCTATTGGATCTACATAACAAATATATTTTACTGAAAAATGAAGACGTGTTCATGTCTGTTTCATGCTAACATACCAGAGTAGAAGAAGGTTTTCTCCAATCATCTCCTAATTACACAAAGCAACAATTTTCATTAAAACTTCGGCATATGACGCCATTCTGGGGCCTCGGTCAAAAAGTAATTTATAAGAAAGACAGATTGATATATTAGAATTTTTTAAATACTATTTCTCGGATTAGAGACAAGGAATCAATAATGCAGTATTCAGGATAGGATTATAATCTGGAACACTATAACGAAGACGTATTCTATGATATAATCATGTATGGTCATTTCTAATATGGCATGGTGATCTGTACTTGCACAGATGGACAGCGAGATGTTCAAAGGCCATTTCTGTAATTGCCAGCTGCAGGACAATGGCGTCATAATTAAATCTCCACAATAGCAGTCCCAATCTCGCCCCACATCGACTGCAGGTCAATGGAGCGGCCTTGGGAGCTCCTCAAGTCGACACTGTTTGTCACCACCCTCGTTTGTTACAGCGGTGACTTGGGATGACAGCGCTCTCAACAGGCTAACATCACAGAGAACTACGTCACCAATGCTATATTAAAAGCGGCAGCCAAATAAGAAGTCCACTCATGGTTTAAGATGAAATTGTGAAAAACGTTTAAAAACTACTACTGTTTATTAATTTTGCCATATAAACCAGATAATCACCCAAGCACCTCGTCCTCCTTTCATCTACAAATTCAATGCCCTTAACACCTCACAGTACCGCGTAAATCTCCGTTAGAAAACACACGTTCAATAACTTGACCTCTCAAGAATCCGTTACTTAAGTTGCAGGAAAGCGAACTCTCAAAACATGCCAATTTCTGTGCGAAAGAATTCGGAAAGAGTTGAAATGCCCTCAACTCCAAAATTGAACGACTGTCAAAATATCTTCAATCCTGTACACCATATCAAACAATGTAGTTATTTCGGAGTAGTGTCACCAGTTGAGTCTTATATTTCAACAACACGTTGATGCATATCTCTGGTTTCTCTACAACAAATCCAGCACAAGAATGACTTGACTTCTAGATGCTTAAACAAGTGATGTAACGGTCGTTGTATAACGGTTTCTTTATAATATTCTTCAATTTTTCATATTAACTCAATACACACGTAGTGCAAGTAATGATAATCATGGTGAGTTTGAGACTGTTCACTTTAAGTTCACCACATGTGTCTTCATCTATAGAAGAAGCAGTTCGACTTTCCACTCTCAAGATTCCAATACTGGTGACTTGAACTCACGGATAGTGTGGGTCTTGTGCATGAAAACCAGGAGCTATTGATAATATTGAAATTGAAGAACGATGGTAAGATCAAATGATAATTTCTTTTTTTTTTTTTTTGTAATAATTGCTTGTGGTAAATCCATATTTTCTAAATGTTCAAGCTCTAAAGTTGGAATCACAATATATTCCCTAGATAAGAAAACAAGAATCAACCTATAACCAAGACAATGATGACAACAATTATTATAATATATAATTCGTATAATTTATTCAAATTACTACAGATATACCATACAAAGATAATATATTTAGTTTCTAGGGGAAGTTTAGAAAATTGTAATACCTTGTTAACTTTCGACACATTTCTTACATTAACAGACCACGCTATGGTAAATATAATACTTTTCAGTGTTTAGTGTTGTTTATAGAAGGCAGATTTGCACCTATCTTCTAACTTTTGATTAGAGAGCGAGAGGCATGAACAAAGCTAAGAGTTCTTGTAATGTTAAAGCCAAAATCTGTAGTAAAGAAACATTTTCAAATTTTTGAGACCGGTTTGTATCATAGACATGACCTCAGAGTTATGGTTGAATTTCAGAGATGAGGAATTTATAAAACTAATCAAATTGTAGGTAGCTAGTTTAAAATACCGAGATTTTAACCCCCTTATTCCTTTTCTACATTCTGGGACATTTCTACCACATAATATTTGAGAACCATTTAAAACGGATTGAAATCAACCAATACAGGTAAACATTCCAACTTCAAATTATAATTATCTATTTGTTTTAGGCTTTAGTTATTTTAGGGGAAAGTGGATAATTTTAAGCATTTTTGAAAAGAGATTTCCAACAATGGTCGGGATTAACAATTTAAAGAAAGTAAAATCTAACTCTTAAAGACGTATTTACTAATATTATTTGTGTAAAATTATCGAGCGTAATATACAGTTTATGCAATTCATGAGGAAGTTGTGAATCAAGCTGGATTTGTTACAAGAGGAAGGATGGAGTGATGAGGAGTTTTTGCCCCTGGACATCTCCCAACATGTCACCTTGACCTTGTCGCAGCAGCCGTTAATTCCTAGAAGACTCCACCTCCCATGTGTCACCGTATTTACAATATGGTTACGATGATGGGTTTCCTTGAAACTTATGATGAAATGGTAATTTAAAAAAACACAGGGCTTTCTGCGTTTCACGTGGAGTTTTCTCCTAAGAGGGGAAAATTCAATAACCCTACGTGGCTCCTAAGAAGAAAGTAATTTCTCAACGATGAGAGTTTTTGAAAAGAATGTAACTGGAGGGTGAATCCGTATCGGAATATCTTCGCGAACTTAAGCATTTGGCCGTGAATTGTAATTTTGGCGACATGTTGGAGGTCATGTTGCGGGACCGTTTTGTTGCAGGTATTAAATTGGAAAGCCTTCAAAACAAAATGTTACAAGAAGATGACGATGTCACTCTGGACAAGATGTTTTCAGTATCGGTCTCATTTGAACTGGCTGAACAGAATACTAGGGCTATGCAAGATAAATTGGAAGCTAAAGTAGCTACTATTCCGGGAAAAGCTAGAAAGGCTGAAAATAATAATAGGAAGTTGCAGCATAAGCCCATCACACAAAAGGGGAAAAGTGTATGTTTTCGATATGGCGAGAGAAATTCGCACATTGCGCCTGCATGTCCCCATAAGAACAAAACTTGTTTTAGGTGTAAAATGATCGGTCACCTAAGTAGGGCTTGTAAAACTGGTGATAATGGCAATGTTGACGCATTGTCACGTTTTCCTTTAAGATCTAATACCATGGAATCTCTTGATGAAGATCAAGTGCTTCTTCTCAGGAAAATGAATGAGGTTCCGTTCTCATTTAAGGATGTGGCATTAGAGACAATCAGAGATCGAATACTATCAATTGTATTGAGGAATGTTAGGGAAAACAATTGGAAAAACCCGAGAGTATCTAATGAAAATACACTTTATCCTTATTATAGGATAAAATATGAACTAAGCTCAGAGTTCGGGTGTCTCCAATGTCGTGAAAGAGTGGTAGTTTCCCAAGAATTAAGATCTTTAATTTTAAATGACTTACATGAAATGTACATGGGGTTATTAAAAATGAAGATGATTGCCAGACGCTATTTTTTGTAGCCAGGCAATTATAAAAACATAGAGGAGTTAGCTAGAGGGTGCAGAATATGCCAAGAATCTGCAAGTATGCCACCTTCTACCATTTCAGAGTGGAGTTGGTTCCAAAAACCGTGGCATCGACTTCATTTAGATCTAGCGGGTCCATTTATAGTAAGAATTTTTATGGTTCTTGTAGACGCATATACAAAGTGGTTGGGAATTTTATCAAAAAAGGGATATTACGAGCAGAACTAGTATAGAACATCTCAGAGAAGTGTTTGCCAGATTTGGATAATCTGTATCTTTGGTGACAAACAATGGTAGACAGATAGTTTCAAATGAATTTGCGTAATTTACAAAAATGAATGGAACAAGGAATACTAAAACGAGTCCGTACAATCCCAGCACAAATGGTTTGGCGGAGTGATATGTATGTGAATTTAATAACTCGTCCCGAAAGAACCTAGGAAAGGACAGTATAGAGGTAAATCTACAAATATTTTTATTTGCTCATAGAGCCTTTCCTCAAACAGTAGTAAAGGAATCTCCTGCGAAACTTTTAATGAAAATAAACTTAAGATCCAGGCTTTCAAATTTAATTCCGAAAATTGAAAAGAGGAGAGAGGTGTTCCATGATGCCGTGAGGAAACAGGAATATTTTTCAAGGGGCTCTGATGTTTATTTCCCCAATTATACTGCGGGACCCAAATGGAAAAAGGGTACCATCATAAAACTATTGAGCTGCCGCCATTATCTTATTAGTTGTGATGGCCTCGCCTTTAAAAGGCACATAAACCAATTACGGCCTGCAATGAAAAAAACCAGAAGATGATACAAAGGATTTGATCCTGCCTGGCATATCCCGAGAGCATCCTATGGGTGGAGGACAGGAGAAAAAAATGGAAGAGGAGGTTACTGGGACTGATAAGGAGTTGAAAGGAACGGATTCCCTAGGACTGGGGACCACTCCAGACTTGAAACTAGGACCTACTGCGATTGCTGTCCCAGCGCCCGTCTGCAGCCCGAGACCACAGCGAGTCAGAAGACCATCAGACCGCCTGGAATATTACTAGGAGGGGAGGAGTGCTGTGTATTAGCATATTTACTTGTTGTATCTGCGCTATTTTTCATAGTTGGTTATGCTTTTAGAATATAGCACTATTTTGCATAGTTATTAATTGTATTTTGTAAGATATAAATACCGTTGTCAGTTTTAGAGCGACAGTCCAGTAGCACGTTAAGTCAGTCTTGTACCTTATCTTGTGAAGGCAATAAAAGCCTTTTTCTCCCACGCAGTCGTGTTGGTAAATTGAAAGATACGACGACACAACAGAAAGTATAATACATGGTAGGTGTTCTTGCTTTCACTCTCTCACACCTGAACTTCTTGTGTATTTCTTGGCAACTTCCTATACCAGGTCTAATAGTATGAAACGCGAAAATGGCCGCCAGAGGGCGCTGTGCAACTGTATTTGAGCCGACGGTGGCGCTGTTGAAGGCGTTTTGTTTTTTGACTCACGTGGCATCAGCACGCGTGCAGTTTTAGAAAAATTCAAATCGTGGAAAATTTCTGGAGCCCGTGAAAATGGCTATTTCCGAGCCAAAAGTGCCCATTTGTGGGAAGTTTTGTTGTTCGCCTTCAACTGGAAGAAAAGTACCACTGAAACGCAAGAGAAACTCGCGAAACAGCTCCAGGTGTCTCAAGGTGCTGTTTTCTACGTTCAAACAGCCTCGGAATGACCCAAAAGCTTTCCAGATGGATCCCCCACGAGTTGAGCGAAACGGCGTCTGGCAACCTGCGAAGGGCTGCTCGCCAGGCATGAAAAGAAGTCATTTTTGCACCGAATCGTAACTTCTGATGAGAAATGGATCCACTTCAACAATCCTACGCGCCAAAAGTCGTGGGGCCTGCCCGACCAATTTCCAAAACAGACGCCTAGGCCCAATCGCTTCGGAAAAAAGACAATGCTTTGCGTATGGTGGGACCAGACCGGCGTAGTATATTTCGAGCTCCTGAAACCTGGCGAAACGGTCAATACTAGTCGCTACGAACAACAAATGCACAGTTTGAGAGAGGCGTTGAATGAAAAAAGACCGGAATGGCGTGAAAATCACAACAAGCTGATCCAGAATAGAAATTCGGCTCAATCACAGACTGAGCCAGGGATGATATAGGCTCTCTGTGGCCCTTGCATCCCAGGCTTTCGCTGAAATCTAGATCCACACAGCCAGAAGGAATGATGCATTCTCCATGCACCGAGCGGCCATTGGTAGGCCCCTCGCGCCCGCCATTATGGTCTGGGTCCATGGGGTTGACCATTCACCCACAGGCGTCACCGAGAGTTCATTGGCAAGGTTGCTGACCGAGCCCTCTCGTTCGGACTTAGATAAACCCGTCTTACGCTCCAATAGGACTCCCCCCCCTTTAGCCCTCGAACCCTTATCCAGTACTCCCTGAATCTGCCGTCGAATCAAGGACCTCTGAGGTACTGAGGTTGACGCGGGGAAACCAACGCGGAGGCGGGGGGGGGTGGTACTACTGTGTTCACCCCTTGGTTTTTCAACACCAGGCCTAGCCCTGGTGCAATTTTCGCGCACGGCAAGGACGCTCCCAATGACGCACACACAGAGCGAAGACCCAAGAGTTTCAAGACACGTGCGCCTCGCCTCAGACAACCAAGGGCAGACGGCCAGCTTACAGCTTCACTGGACATCAGCCAGTGGCACCCCTACGGAGGACAACACGCAGAGACGCCTCTCCACTCACTCCCCTCTAGAGTGATTGTAGAGGGCGGGAAAAACTTCTTCCCCGCAACAAGCTGATCCAGCAGCATGACAACGCTCCAGCCCACAACGCTACGGTGGTCAAAAACACCAAAAAATACTTGTGCTGGGAACTCTTATCCCACCCGCCGTACTTACCAGACTTAGCGCCGTCGGACTATCACCTTTTCGCACCTTTAGGACACGCCCTAAAAAACCAGGAATTTTCGAACTCAGACATACTCCGAAAATGGCTTGTTGACTGGTTCGACTCAAAAGGAATAGAATTTTTCAGACAAGGAATTCGAAAATTGTCTGAAAGGTGGTCCGAGTGTATAGCTAATCAGGGCAATTACTTTGAATAAAAAATCTTTTGTTGTATGAAATTGGTGAACTTTTTAATTCACTGAAAAATTTCGCGTTTCATACTAATAGACCTGGTATACATATTGGCTATTTCCTGTCTACCTCTTTTATTGTAAATAAATTACATACTTTTTATTTTATTTTTTTAATTACCATTTAAACATTTATAAAATAACTAGCTTCTATAAAGTTATAATAGACACTTCAAACAAGTTGATTGGTTAAGTAGTTTACTTGCCCTTTTCCATTACTGGAAGTTCGTGACCTCACTGAACTTTCTCCATCTCATTCTGTCTCCGGTCAGCTAGCTTTCTTGTGTCGTCCAGAATCAATTTGGTCAGACTTCTGGTTATTCCTCTTTCCATCTCAATGCTTTGAACAATGGATTTCTCCAAATATTACCCTTTTCTTCGAATTTAGTGTTCTGAGTCATAGTCTTTTCTGAATCTTCAGCTCGCCTAAGATACTTGCATTGACTCATCTTGTAGTCCACGAGAATCCAAGTACCCAATACCAACGGAATATCTCAACAGCATCAATTATCTTTTCATGACTTTGGTAAGGATCCAAGAGTATTTTTCCATATGTAACTACGAGGTATATGTGTATTCACACATCTAATTTGTCTAGCATCGGTAGGTTCCTGTTTTCCCATCCAGGTGTTAATCCACACATGACTGCTATGCCTAATGGCAGTCTTCTGTCGATTCCATGAGTACAATATGTATTGTTGTCTAGCTAGGAGTCCACATAAAAAAGTTTACGGTTTCTAGTTCCTGTGGATGTTAAAAATTGTATAATTTCACATATTACTTCAAACAGTTCCTTAAAATTAGTGCTTTAGTCAAAATTAGCATATCCAGATTGTTTATTAATCCTCTCAAAAACGTCTTTCTCAAAACTCTAAGGGGGTGGATTCATTTAATAACCTAAGATTAAAGATATATATGGTATTCTCTGAAGAAAAATAATCTTTAATGATGCTTAATTTCGTTTTACATAGAGGAGACATTCGAATATTCATTCTAACTATTTTTTATTCTATTTAAAGTCAATAGATGCATAGTGTAATGTTGACGTGTATTTAAAAAATATATATATTTGCTTGAAATCATCTAAAACTTAAGGGGAAACGATAACGTCAAGCGTGAGTTTGTTGATAATTGATAAATAAAATCATCATGGACGACTTGATTATAATCATTTGATAATTTGATTGTTTAATATGTTTAATTCACTGATAAAGTTTAGTGATTCAAACATATTTGATACCCTTTTTGTTAAAACACAAGAAATAATGACCGAATAATTAAGCAAGAGTAAATATATCCATGTAAATACACGTGAACTTCGTGTGGAATTTAGCTGTATGTGTTTGCGGATATTTACTCATATAGAGATTTGTTAAAGCCATCTTTATTATATGGCCCTGTGGTTTCATATCTCAGACTATTATATTACAAAATATAATCATTTTTCTAACTATGTCACTTGAAATTTAGTCATATGATGATTCTACATAAAAAATGAAATAATAATTATTGACTTTTCAAAGATGATCCTGTTACCTCATATTTTTTATTAATGCCTCTTTCGTCTGTTTTTTTTTCTTTCTTTTTTTGAAGGAGATAGAGGCAATTTTGTTTACATTTGGTTATCTTGTGTGTCTTCAATAAAGATCACTGTATATAAAATATCTTTCAGAGTTATTGTCTGAATCCCGATACACATGCTAAAAGGTACAAATTCCTTAAGTTTTGTTTCCATTAGTGCATATATTTTTCCAATAAAATAATATTATTTGAAAATTGTTGAACGATTCTGAATTCTACTATAGACCCCGTTGTTCTAAACCTATTACAATTAAAGTTTTGAAAGGATAATTTAAGAAAACTAAATATAGATTTTATATAGTCTGTGGATCAATTAATTGTTTAAAATTAGCATGTTCTTTCGTGCCATTTAGTACATCATTTTATCAAGAAATTTCACTATAAACGTTAACATATTGAAAGAGTAAAAAAAGACCTATATGCTAACAAGGGATCGACCACAAGACAGAAGACTTTGACGAAATACAAAAAAAAACAAACTCTATCGTACTTATTTCTTTTGTACGTTAATAAAGTTTTATCTGGGACAAATATCAAAAGAGTTTAGTTCATTTATAGATCTTTTTTTAGAAAATTTATTGATTGGCTTCTCTAATAAGTTCCAATTTGAATGCGTGTGAGAGGGAAATCGTGACTCTTTAAGTTCTTTAAATAACACAAAAGGACAATGAAAACTTTTCTTCATCTCCGCTATACAAAAACTGTCCCTACCGCTTAATCATAAAGATAAAAAAAAGGTATTGATTGTTAATAAACACCATTGTATGGAGGGATTCTAATTATTCACGCTAACACACGAACTAATTAATTGCGAGTTCCTGGACAAAAAGTGAAAGTCCGCGGCCAACAGGACTAAGGGAAACAAATAATTGCAGTAATTAGCAACAGTTCCTGTTTGACGTCTGGCATAATCGGATTATCGACCTGTCGTGAACAAACAATTCTTTCTCTACTTTGTCATTCACTCAGCAACTGCTTGGATCCTGTCCTCGACTTAGTCCTTTCAGATCGACGTTCTTTCTTCTTTTGGATGAAATCTTCTGGTTGAAAAATAAAGTTGTTTGTATAGAGTAAAATCTTCTCTAAGTAGTAACCCTTTTGTATGTAGATAAACCCATGTTTTTCCCACAGTTACATGGGACATCTACTTGAAGCTGGGTTAAGAAACAATCAATGTTTTTCAGTCATCCATATTTGCCTTAGTTCTCTGAGTAGCTGCTAAAATACACTTCACTAGTACATGTAGTACTACTTCCCGATAATATTAGGCTATTGTAATTCGAGACTACTTATATTATTTGGTACCTAATGTATTATTCCATAACAGTACCATTTGTGCAGATATCTTGAAAATGCATTGTATTGTTTCGTTCTTAAGTGAAATGAAGTGACCGCCTGGCATTTTTTTCAGTGATGTTTGTTATAGGCTATATTATGTTATATGCTTGTTATATTATCTATCAAAATTTTTAAATATAACTTTTCATATATAACCCAAGATGACAAAATAAAATGAATTTAATAGGATTTTTTTTTCACCAACGTCTGTGGGGAACGTGTACTTCATTGTGAAACAACATTAGCACCATTTTTAGTACAAGCGTATTATAGTAGTCATATGGATCTTTTACATATAGTTATATAGAGAATATGCAAAAGCCTAAAAGAATATGTTTAAAAATACAATTACTCTGTTTGGTCTCTTTGCATTGTAAATATGATTTTAAGTCTATTTATTATTACCTTCATAGTGTGTATATTTAGTCCGAGGAGGTTCTTTGTACGGAAAAAATTACATTTGAAGATAATTACCTTTAAACTAATAAAAATAGATGTAGTATTCTATCAATAGAAGATTCAGATAACCCTGAATCGAGGGAAAGACATCTCCTTATCGTGTAACTGAAAGTTTCTAATGGCTTGTGCCATCTGTCTGAATATTAATCGAATTATTTCGACAGATGGCGCAAACCATCAGCAACTTTTAGTTTCACTATCAGGAGATGAATTTCGCTTAATTTATCCATCTGATCTTAATTGAATTTCACTTTTGCTCTATTTCAACAAACCTAAAAATCTATTATCATTGTATTTATCACTATTTAAGTAAATTTATTAAAGAAGCCTGTACGGTATCAGGGCCGTGGGATAGCCAGCACAGTGCAGCGGTACCTCCACCCACACCTCCGCCCTGCGTAGGAAGGTGAGAGGTTGGAAATAGCGTAGCCCAATATTTATTATTTAATGAAGAGATTATTAATTTTGACATTTATATTTTACTACTCTGGAAATTTCCCTCATTGCCTCTCATTTTATAAAAGTTGATTTGTTTTTTCACTGGATGAATTGCCATGTCATCCTGAAGTTTGTGTCTTTCCTAATTTTCTACGTGACAATGCTGACGAGGGCCAACAGCCCGAAACGCGTGCGTAGTTGGTTTTCTTGATTTATCAAGGAAATTGGGGTGGCCAAATATTATGGGACAAACATAAATCAACGATTAATTGATTTTTGTTCCACTATATGTCTCTGTGTCATCAAAAATACGCATGTGAGCTGTCAGCGGTGTGTATAAATGTATTACGCAATTTATTGCGAGAAACTTCTTTCTATTAACCTCTTTTTGTTAAATTGCTTGGAAAGTTCTGAATCATATACATTCATGAACAAAACTTAAAGAAATTGTATCTTTTAGCATGAATATAGGGATTCAGACAATAATTATGAAAGATATTTTATACACAGTGACCTTTATTGAAGACACACGCGATAACCAAGTATGAAAAAAATGCCTCTTTTTTCTTAAAAAACACGACTGGTGACACCAAAGACTCTCCACTTCCTTAAGTTTTGACCATGAATTTACAAAGAATCATTTTTTAAAAGCATACACACAGTACTAATATGTATTCACTTCACCCCTAAGCACAAAGAACTTATGTTAATATATACACATGGTCCTCATTGAAGATTCCCACCAGAGGAGTTACTCTGCCACGGGTGTAGACCGCGATATAATTCATCTAGTAAAAGAACAATAAATTATAGAAAATTATAATGTTTTTCTACAACATAAATCCTTTGTGTTTAGAGGTGAAATGATTATATAATATATTATAAATGTTCTAAAAAAATATTCTTTGTATATAATTTAGAACTTCCCAGGCAATCTAACAAAACGAGGCTAATGGAAAGAAGTTCCTGACGTTAAATTGAATGCTGCGCAATGCTTGGCCTCGCCTAGAATTCATTGTGTGGGGGAGGCATGCCTGGATACATACGTTCAACACCTTCCGTTTCAAAATGTATATATAACCGGCACATATACACTTATTTTGATTGTATTTTGAAATTATTTTAAACAATTTTTTTAGAACACTATGCGTTTTGGTGGCATATGGAAAAATTGAAATCCTCAAGTTAGATATGCTTTAAGAGTAAATTTAGATTTTATATATTTATTTGTTTTCTAATGTGAATATTTGCTTTATGCATATTGACACAACTTGGATTTTCATTGAAATCTGAGGGTAGCAAAATCGAATGCGTCAAAAAGTAAACCATGTTTGAAGATGGTTAAAAACTTTGGTATTATTCTTTTTGTATTATCCCTAGTACACGTGGTACAGGACCTGATAATTATGGTGGGTAGAAGTTGGCGACTACTTTTACTGTAAGTGCACCACACATCTACACATGTGAAAAGCAGTTCGACTTTTTTACTTACAAATGTGCCAGAGCCCCATTTGGTTGCTTGCACTCGTTGGCGGGCTTAGACTTTTGCAAGAATCGGAGGCCATTAGAGAAATTTTTTAATCAGAAAAAAGTGCTCAATGCGGGATTCGATCCCGGGTTGTAGCGGTCGAAAACCAATGATTTAGACCACCATTCCACCGACCCTCTTTGGTATTATTCTAACAATCATACTATAAATGTCACTACGCTTTATTATCATAAACATTGCTTATTTTAATCAGTGAGATAGTATGGTGTGTATAGGGGTGTCATAGAGAGAATGGTGCACGTAGGGGCAATATATTATTACGGGATGTTCTTTAAAAGAGAAGAATATGAGACGGAGTTTCACTCGAGTTTTGTACCATTGAATCTTTTCTCAACCAATAATATTTCACAATCACAAATCATTAAACTTCAAAATGACAAAAACAGCTCAACAAATCTTAATTTTCGTATTAATTAGAGCTTATATTGTTGCACCAGATTGTGGTCTGACAGGTTCGTCAATCTTTATTTTCTGCTCAGACATGTCCTGTCCAGGGTGTGTTTCAACCATCCTACAAGATTAGATTTTTAGTAAATAGTTCTCTAAACACACACCACCAAAACAGACAATAAAGGTTGATGATATTGTAGCGTAGAATTCGAGTCTTGGAACATCTTAAGATGTCAAAGTATTTATTGATGACGTCAGTACGAGTAGTCGACAATTATCAACAAACCAACCCCAAACTATTGGGTAATTGGGTATTATATAGCTATTGGGTAATATCTACAGCTAAAGAATATCGAGAAAGCAAGCTAGGCAACTAAATGATGATTTCACAAATATATAAAATAATAAAAAATCTGTTTTAAATATTTCCATTGAATAATTAAATAATAAAATATAAATTATTTCTTCGCCACAATATAAAATGTAAGAGTTCAAGTGGATTAAACCAGGCCGAGTTTTCTAATTTATTACCTTCGATATAATATGGTCGTGAAATTATTTTTAATTACACATAAAAGAGCGCGAGATAAAATTTAATCTACCAATTCATTAAATCTGTGTTGAATAGATTTCTAAATCGATAAAATAAAGAAAATATCATATGTTCTACTTACTCCATAAGTATTGATTTAGTATTTAAACTTCATGTAAGTGGCATATTAATATTTGAAAATTTCCAATTTTCAGTAATTCATTCGCTTCACAAGGTGTTGTTGAATTTTTTCGAATAATCAGAAGTACAGTTTAACCTGTCTATAGCGCCCCCTCTTGGGACTCACCAAAATAGGGTGCTATAGAGAGGGGATGCTATAGACAGGTCACTTTTAATGTAAAATGTTTACATCACATGGTTACATTACATGTTTAAAATCGGGCGCTATAGAGAGGAAGGCGCTATTTAGAGGGGGTGCTATAGACAGGTCTAACTGTATTTGAAAATATTTCAGGTCTTGATTGTTATTCTTTGAATGCCTTTTAAAAGCGATATCAAACAAAACAGAACCTGATCTCCATAAGTAGCCACAACTCCCGTACCTACCCTAGTTATCCTGCCCTGTATTATTAGTAATTTCTTAGAATATGGAAAGACCCAAAATTATATTTAGCTCTAGTATAAGGAAAATATGTAAAGCTCAATCGTACTATTTTAAATTGGTTACTTTTTCGTAATCCAATCTGCATTGATCCATATTTATAAACGCCTCAAGCCCTGGAATTAGGCTAAACTTGTTAGCTGAGAGAAAGATTAAGTTAGAAAAACTCAATTGCAAATTAAAGGTAATCGGACCTATTTCAACATATCTCTTTTTATTTTTCCTGGACACCTCACAAAGAAAAACTTGGAAAAAATAAATTTATCTTTGGTTTTTATTGAACAGACGCTGCGTTAGCTCCTCAATTAAAAAACGATGTAGTTATTCGAATGGGAGCAGAAAACTTGATCAAACTCAATCTATAAATTAGAGATAGATACATCAACCAACGTTTCACTGACCCACTAATGCCCTTTTTTAAGGCAGTATGAACTTAAATATCTGTTTTAGAAGTTTGATTAAAACGTAAGATTATCATATTTCATTGCTCGAATATTGAAAGGAATTATTTATTATATTTCTCTTTATACAAAAATGTTTGTCTCAATATTACTTATTATTTATAGAATATATAAAAAAACTATTTTTTGATAATTTGAATAACAGCACACCTGTTTTTATACGTAAAATAAGAAAAATTATACGTTAGGATTCAAAATCGAATATTTTTTATATCTTAGCAATGAAAAAAAAAACAGCTAACATATCATATTTTCCATTGAATAGAGAGGCTAAAATATGAAATTATTTTTATTTAGAAGAGAGAAAACCTTAGGTCTTTATATGATCTACAAAAAAAGAAAGGCAATATTATATCAAGTTTTGGCCTGGGGGACAAAATTGTTGTAGAAAATACCAATCTCTTTTATAAAGAGAATATTTGAAAACTTACACTCATGGACAAAATTTGGAAGTTGATAGACAGTGACCTTTATTGAAGACACGAAGTAACGAGTTTATTTATAACTCGTCGCTTTTTACTTTGGTCTCTTAACATTGTAAAATATCAAAATGGAATATATTTTATATAAACATATCTTCAATGAAAAATACGCATTCCTGGTGGGTTATTTTGTTCGATTATTTCAACTAAATAATCTATAAGTATTATTTTTAATTTCAAAGGAGACAAAAAAAAAGTATCGATGAGATCTCTCCTGCATAGAATTTGGTATGTCATCCCGTTATAATTTATTCTGAAAATGGGTATGCTATTTCAATATTATTTTAGTGTAAATGTTGATATACCATAAAGGATGAAATTTCTTTTCAATTGAAAATCTTTTAAGCGAAATTTTATCATGTGAAATCGATATCATTTTGAATATTAATTGGTAATCAGGAAATAATTGGTAAAACATTCATGAGCTTGAAACATATAGCCAAACAACTCTTGATCTTCACATTCACTAAAGTACAATCAATGCTGAGACATGATCAATTTGAGAGAAAATGTTTACACGCGCGGCGGATCTAACACTCTTTCGGTTAAAGTAGGTTTCTACTTTGTTTGATTTTTGTTAGAATTTTTCGTGTTTTTTTTTTTACATTCGAAAAGATATTAAATCATGTTTATGGGTTGATTTTTTAAAGTTTAAGATGGGTACTTCGAAAATGTTAAAAGCCATGATGCATCTATCTCCCAGATTTACAAGTGTCACATGGTCGGCAAAGTTTAAAAAGCGAGTCACATATGTGACCGAGAGCTGAGGCGGAACACGAATGTCAACAAGGTCTGAGGTGGGGGCCACATGTGTTACCAAGTCTTGAAGGGGCCACATGTTTAATCAATCTTTAAGGCGTGCCATTTGAGACACCAAGATCTAAAGCGGGCCACATATATCCTCAATGTTTGAAACAGGCTACATGTGTCATTAAGGTTAGAGATGAGCCATATGTGTTAGCGGGGTTTGAATCGGGGCACATTTATTACCAAGGTTTAAGGAAGACCGCACATGTCACCCAGGTCTTAGACAGGCCACACAGACTTAAGGAAGGCCACATGTGACACATATTTGAGGAAGGCCACAAGTGTGGGCTTCCAAGCGGAGCCAGCCACTTTCAATATTGAGCCATTGGGGTCTCACGGTGATTTGTATTTCTAACGGTGACTTAACGTCGCCAACAATGCAGCGATTTAGATAACTGCAGCGGGAACAATGGCCGCATTCAGAATGGGTCGTTTCTGAGACCTTCCGCGTCGTCGACACCCGACGCTCAAGTGGGTGCGATATCTCTAGCGGATTGCTGTTTCAGACTGGGGAAATCCTCAGTACTTAGAAACTCCCTTCTCGCTCTCTTAGGTATATTTTCGAGTTTTTTATTGTGTATAAAACCATGTAATGGACTTGACTGATGGCATCCTGTCTATAGTTGCACGATCAGACCATTGCACCCAGATCGTTTTCTTCATCACTATATTCATAACTTCTCTCAAACATAGTTGTGTATATTCAATTATTTCTTTCCTATCTCCATTACGTGTGTTATAGAAAATTATATTATTTTTAAAAGATAAACAGAAATGTGATAAAAGTGAAGAATTATATATTTTGTCGAGAAAGATTCAAACTTTGCGTGAAAGGTGACGTTAGAGCTATTATACAGTTAATATATAGGTTTATGGATATAGTATCAATTCTGTGAAACTCTTGGTGAGGAGTCTTCGCAGCTAGACCCTTTTCAGACCCCATTTTCTTCTGATTTACTCTCCATAGGTTTTTACTCCATAGGACGATTATTGAGAGAAATATAGAGTTGGCGTATATACATGTATATTCAGATAATGTATATTCAGATAAACTTACGACTAACAGTACTTATTCAATGTTAGGGTTATTGGAGGAAATGTCTATAGAGCCAACGCTAGTTAGATAGTATGATTTATTCACTGGTCTCATTATCACTTTGTTTTAGATAGATCCTGATGCAACAATAAAAGCTACATATGAATTAATGTTGAAAATATATTTACAAAGGGAGAGAGAATATTTATGATATATAACAAAATAATACTGAAAAGAAAGCTATTGAATATTTTTCTTCCTGTTAACAGAATACATAGATGAACTCATTAATAAAAATGATGGATTTGAAAAGAATATAGAGTAGACTTCTCAAAAATATTTGCGAGTGCCTTTGTTTGAGCTGGAGGATTTCATTAAATGGCCTCAGATTTTTTAAAATTTCACATCATACTTTACTACTATTATCGAAAAAAGTATCAACTCTCAATAAATCGCGGGAAAATACTAAATAAAATAATAAAACTAGAACATATAAGTAAGATTTTTGCTCCATTTATAAGCAAAATCAATCTTATTATGTGAATATATTTTTCTAAATAATTAAAAACAAACAAAAAATAATAATGGCGATTATATATTTCTATTGTTAATCGAAACATTCGTTTTTAAAATTAATATTTTAGTGTTTTCTAATATTTATTAATCGTATAATGTCGAAAAGAAATATTTTGGTTTGTGTGTGTTTCGGAACAAAAAAATACTAATTTTGTTTTCCACTAGAAAATACGCATTTCCTTAAGTATTATGAAAATGACTTACGGCTTAAAATTGGATGTAACACTCGATGATAGAGAAAACACGCTATCCCCTATCTAATTTGGATTCAAAGAAGATGGTAAGGTTTAAAAATGAGAGAGAACAATTTACAAAGTAGAAACTATACGTAGATAAATCATAAATTCTATCGAAAATGCAGATGAATGCAACTGTTTTATAGAGCTTTTATAAAGCTCCCAAAACTATAAAACATTTATTTACGTACATAAAGGGGGTTTTCACTACTATAATTGCTTTAAATTATATTTTATTTTCTCTATTCAACATATATCTACCTCAAAAATATGTTTGTATGGTCTTTGAATGATTTAAAAAAAAATCTATATTTAGATATATCTATATATCGCCCATACAAATAGTTAAATTATAACTATAATTTTTCAGCGCTACTCTGTTCTCTTTTAATACGTATAATTAAAAACTATTTTCTACAGCCCTTGTACTGCAATGATTAAAAATTTATAAAGGGAGGGCATGGCTCATCAGTTGAAAAACCCTCCCAGCGGTTTCGCCATTTTAAACTCCAGACTACTTCAATACTGTGTTAGACTGAATTTCTTGTATACCCTGCATTTGCTATTAAATACAGTAAATTGGTGTTTTGAAAGAACTATTGACATTTGCTTCTAGGACTGTAGAAATATTTCGTTAACCTTTTTATTTAATCTCTTGAAATTAGCATTATGATGCATTAATAATTATATAAAATATACATGTTTTTATTTTTGTATTTATTTACGTTCAAGATGAATTAGTGTCTACAACTTCAGCAAACTGTGAGTTTCAAAGAGATAAATATATATATATGACATATATCTATATATAACGGGGACTTTAAATTTACAGCCCAAAAAAAGATTTTTCCCCTCCACGGAGCATAAAATATAGAAAATTTGTGACCGAAAATAAAGACAATAGATAACAATGAAATGTATTTCTTTGTCAAATCGCCTTTGTCATTTGTGACCCGTGGAGGGACCGTTCCTTCACTCCTAGCGATTGGCACAAAGAACAAAACTGTTGGGATATTTCATATGAAACAGATTCTTGATCTCTCCAGATACCAGCTTGTTTATTCTTTAAGATTCTACAACAAACAGACGCCCCAAAACTTCTAGTAACTAAAATTTGTAACAAATAAATTTACTGGCAATGTGTTTCTTTTCAATAATATCGTCAAAAATTATCTCTACAGTAATTTTTGATGTTTAATTTTACTGTAGAGATAATTTTTGATGATATTATTGAAAAGAAACACATCGCCAGTAAATTTATTTGATACAAATTTTAACGATAGATTGCAATTGAATTTATAAATTTAACTTCCAGTAATAAATAGAACCTTGAATAAACATTGAAAACACAAATATTTAAAAATATGTTTTGAACTCTTTATCATTCTTTTAAACTTCAAATATAAATGATGTTCAAATTATTTTAGCATGTTGTTAATTAAAATTAGGAAGGTATTTCAAATACATATATGACTAGTGACTCATGACATAATGTAGTACTTAATGCAAGTCGCAAATTCATTTCCATATATTTACAGAGATTCCTGTGTGGGGTTATAATTTTTCAAAAGTCTTATTATTGTTCACAGATGTAAAACACAATTAATTATAAAAATAAAGATAAAGTTTTTATTTATGCGAATACTATACTCAGCTCCACAACCCAAAAGCCGCATGTGGCTCGCGAGCCGCATGTTGCCGCCCCCTGGTCTAGGCCGTTATCGTTGGAATATAGGAAGGTATATTCACACTGTATTTCACACTGATAAAAAAAATAAGGAAGTTGTACTTTTAACATATATATCGGGTTTCAGAAAATAATTATGAAAGATATTTAATACACAGTGACTTTTATTGAAGATACACGAGATAACCAAATGTAAACCAAATTGCCTCTGTCTCCTTCAAAAAACCAGCAAAATCAAAGACCCTATACTTGAGTTTTGTCTATGAGTGTATATTTATTTGTGTGATGGAGAGAGGTCAAAATATTTTGACCATATCGACCGGACCTAGTTTCATCATGGCACTAGACCGTAAGTTATAAGTATTATAAAATTAGGGTAAGAAAGATAGGATTTAAATTTGATCGATATCTCATCTCGAATCTTCTGGGAGTCGGTGGAAGACACAGCATCGATTTTGACAACCACAAGCTGAGAAGGAATTCAGCATTTAACACTTTTTTTTATGCTTCAAAGGCCTCCATTCTTGCAAACCCACCAAATTGGAGGCTCTGACACCTATGTAAGTGTAAAAGTCTAGGTATGTTTAGATATGAGGTGCAATTTCAAAAATAAAATAAGTCGACAACTACCCACCATGATTATAATGGCCTTTACCACCTGTACTTGGGATAAGTAAAAAATATATATAAATTTTCGTAAGCATTTCGACACTAGACACTCTCGATCTGACTGCTTGAAGTTGGCTTCCAGTCTAAAATTCGGATGAAATTACAGTTCCAAATCAATCATGTTTGAATATTATCTGTTTTTAGATCTACAGTGCACACAAGTTACTAGATGATTTCTTATGCCCCGAGATAATTATTTATGTACAAATTAAGGATTCGACTTGGATCTCACTCTCAGCGAGTGAAGTGGAGAATTCTGTGGCACTAGTTTCTGGGCCAGTGTCTGCCATCGTTAAAATTGTTTTCAGTCTTATTTTTTTAATTGATATTTTTGGCTGAGCTTCGGAGAGACGGTGAGAAAAGAAGAAGTTTCTCTCCCACGAGCAGAGGAAGAGATTGTTGTGTTAGAAGGTCGCAGTCTGATTACCGTGGGACTTTTCCTCCAGTCGTCTAGCTCCAGTCTGTCCGTCCTCTGTAGACCGGACGAAGTCGACATCCGTATAAAATGGGACGTCACCAAGAGTCTATCCTTATGTAGAACCCGGCATTTCTCCATAGGTATGGTGGGGATATGCTCAAATGTGTGCTCTTGAGCCAAGTCATGTTACATTGGAGTGAAAAATACACCAATCAAGGAGTCCATCCTTATATAGAACCCGACATTTCTCTAAAGGTATGTTGGGGATATGCTTAAATGTGTGTTCAGGTAAAGGAAACCTATCCAAGAGTCTCTTCTTGAGTCCAAAGTTTCTCCATTGGTATTGTTATGGATAAGTTTATGTTATTGTCTTGAGCCAAGTCATGTTACATTGGAGTGTAGGAAACTTTTCCAAGAGTCTCTCCTTGTTTTGAGTCTAAGTTTTTCGACTGGTATTGTGGGGGATAAGTTTCTGTTATTGTTTTGAGCCAAGCGATGTTGCATTGGAGTGTAGGAAACATTCAAGAGTTTGCCCTTGTGTCGATCCCGGTAATTCTACATAGGTGTGTTTATCGTAGGTAACCAAGAGTCTGTCCTTATTGAGAGCTCAACAATTCTAAACCCATATGTACCTAACCAAGAGTCCTCATCGTTTGTCAAACCCAGCTGTTCTACATCCGCGGGTAGAGAATATAGTCAATTAACCGTACATTTTTGTGTACGGGGCATAACAAAAGGCCTGCTCTCGTGTCGAATCTTGAAATTCTATGGCCGTTGTAGGTAGCATGTTCAGTTGTCTATTCTTGGATCAATTCCAGTAACTCCACATCCGTGTGTACAGGTTATACCTAAGGGTTTGCTCTTGTGCCGACGCCAGCAGGTTTACATCCGTGTGTGAACGAGCCAAAAGGTCTGACTTCGCTCGAAAACTTTTAAATCTTAAATCCCTATCTCTCTTGGAAGAACACCAAAATCTTACTTCTAGTCATATTATATATGTTTTTATTAATAAATATTACTATTTTATTATTAACAAATCTCAAAATATTATTAAAAGACGGGAGAATTATATTTGTGCGTTTATTTATTGTTTATGTTACTGTAAAATATTTTATTTTCCCCCTAATTTTTAAAAATAATTCTTTTAGAATTTTAGAATATATATGCATTTTTTAGAAACATAAAAATAAATTATAAAAAAGGCATCTCCTTATCGTGCAACTGAAAGTTGCTGATGGCTTGCACGATAAGGAGATGCCTTTTTAAAAATAATTTATGCACCTTATCCCAGTACAATATCACATTTGTACTATTCTTTCGTTAATAAACGTCATTATATATATAATTGTAATCAACATATCCCCCTCTCCAAGATTTTTTTTAATGTCAAAGAGAGCTAAAATAAAAAAATCATTCTGCTTCGAATAATGTTTGCTTTTTAAAATATTGAGATGGGGCAGCTCTTCTAGAGACATTTGTTGCCAAACCACCCTGGAGCTGAGCTCAGGAGGTCGATTTCCACATTGCACATATTCCAACTAGGTCATTGATAGATAAATACCAACTATCACACTTGCATCACACTTATCTCTACTGCGCTATGTAAATTTCCTAAGCAATCTCTTTGCATATTTTCCTCTAATGGGAATATATAAACGTACTCTCATGGTCAAAACTTAAGGAAGTGGGAAGTCTTTGATGTCGCCCTTGTCTATTTTTTTTAAGGTGACAGAGGCCATTTTATTTACACTTGGTTATCTCGTGTGTCTTCATTAAAGATCACTGTGTATCAAATATCTTTTAGAGTTACTGAATCTCGATATAAATGCTAAAAGTACAACTTCCTTATGTTTTATCTATAAGTGTACTTTTCTTATAAATTTAAAAAATAAATTTTGTCATAGATATATTCGATTCTAAATCTCGTCACTCTTATTATAAATTTTATATAAATCAATATTATACCGAGTATTTATCCGTTATTTTTAATAATATATTTTAAAAACGAGTTATATGTATATAACTTTTTATTACTATTTTAATGTATTTCGTTATTCATTTAGAAATTTTATGCAATTTTGGATAGAAGTTAATTTGAAGAGAGTAACTATTTTCAGTAACAGAGAGGAACCTACCTAAATCCGTCCATCTGTACCTCGGTAGAAATGAGTAGACAGACTTTCTACACACACACACACAAAGATGGCTCAGAATTGCTCCTACAGCAAGTACACATGTCCCCAAAGAGAGCTATGTCCCACCATGGCATCCTGCAACAATCCACTTCCTGGCACCGCATTTCAAAGGACGACATTCTAACAAAGAGACCATTTTCTATAGTAACCACGCAAACACTTTCATTTTCTGGGTGATTTTTATCTCTCTAAACACTTTTTCTTTCCTATTTGGTGTAAGCGTTTTCATAATGTTACTTTTTTCTCAAATGACTATTTTCACTAAAAAAAAATGCAAGACCTAGAATTTATAACGATTGTTTCTTTATATTTCTCGATTAAAAATGAGCTCAAAATTTCCTTTTTATCTGTTTAATATAGAACTCGAGGTGAAGTAAACTCATGGACAAAACTTAAGGAATTTGTACCTTTTAGCATGTCTATCGGGATTCAGACAATATATTTGAAAGATATTCGATATACAGTGACCTTTATTGAAGACACACTAGATAACCAAATGATAACAAAATTGCCTCTGTCTTCTAAAAAAAAAAACACAGATATTCTACCTCCTTAATATCCGTGAGCGTAAAATAAATCCTATATTTGCGCTAAAATGAACATAGGTCGCTGATGTTATTTGAATAACGTGAACTAAATCAAACAATTAATAATCTCCTTAGATATATAACGGGGGGAAAGTATAATTACGATAACGTTAAAATACGAATTTTCTAACCGCTTGTTTCTTCTACAGATGGAACAGGTGACTACATTTTTATTATTGTTACTCGTATGTAGGGAGAGTGGAAATACTCTTTTGCGGAACGGAATGAACAAATGTATTTTTTCCTTATAAAGAATTTTGTAGATCTTTATTTCTTGGAATCTGAATTTTTCTTTTACTTTCCTGAAATCGGAAAATTAATTTTGTCTATTTGCTCCGTCTTTGGATGGAGTTGGCTATAGAGACATTGATAGGCTTACATAGGAAAAATCTCAAAGTAGTTTATTACTTCTTTCATTATTGGGATTATTGACTTCATTGATGAAATTTCTCCATTGTGTCCAACCGGCTTTCTTGTCTCTTCCAGAATCCGTCCAGTGTGTGATTTGAGTGATTTAATCAATTGTCAGGCAATATTCAAGGAATAAAACTATGATACACGAAGGTTTCTTGTTTAAATAAAACGAACATTCTACTCTCTTTAATGCGATAAAAATATGAGGATGGATTGGCTCCTCAGTGGTAAGCCCTCCTAGAGTTTTCGCCAATTTAATTTACCAGCCGCGTTTTTCAGAGCTTTAATATTGTATTGGACGATTCAGCTTATATATTCAAGTATATATAAGTGTATATACGTGTATATGCGACACTGAAGGGTGGCTTCTTAATTATATTATTTAAGCAAACTATGGACATATAAACCTTTTTAATAATGTGAATAATTTTTAAATAACAAGGTAATTCTTTTATTTTTATTTTTATAAATATAGATCAAATATTCGCTATAGAGAGTGTTTTCAAAAGAGCTTTTAGTTTTCCTACTATTGAATTTGTAAAATATTTCAATACTGTTAAAGTGTGTATCTTATTGCTACAGAACAATATTTCGATGTATTTAACGATATTTCTCAATCGAGGTGTTGCCTTTAAACAGATATAATTTAGAAAAAATATATTTTGTTAATATAAAAGGGCATACCTGGATCTGTAAAGAAAAAAAAACATTTTTTCTCAAAATATTTCAAGAGATTGCTCCCTCTTTATCAATTTATTGCACCGTTTGATAAAGAAGTAGCAATCTCTCGAAATATTTTGAGAAAATAATAGTTTTTTTTTACTTTGCAGATACAGCTACGCGCTTTTATATAAACTTATTTGATGGATCGCCTTTTGACTCAAATTATATTTTGAATGTTTGCTATTTCGATTGTGAATGCTCTTATTCAAGAACCTATGTTACTTTTAAAATTATTATATTAGATTACATTTATAAATTTAATTGCCATCTATATATGAAATTTGTAACAATTATTTTTTTTTGTAATGAGTTTCTTTTTTTACATATATAAGGTCTACAGACTTTACTGCAATGATAAAAGTTATTGAATGAAAGGGCTTTTGTCATTGCAATAAGGTCTGTAGAAATAATATTTTATGATATATGTAAAAAAACCCGCATCACCAAAAATTTAATTGTTACCAATTTTAAATTTATTATTTGATCCTCTCGTGGGGGGGGGGGGGGGTTCACCAGTATATATATTATTATCTCTATGAAACGCTTAAAGATTTTAATATTTGGTATGACCATGTGTACAATATATAAATATTGTATAAAACCCCTGATATAAAAAATATATATTTAAAAGATTATTAAAGATAGAAGTTGCCTGGTCAGAGGAGATCAGTTATATATATATTTTGAAATGGCGACTTGGTCATAAAAGAAATTTTATCAATGTTTCTCGACAGATATAGTTTTGTTCTCTCCAGAATATTTTTTTTATATAAGAAAATGCCTTTTAAATATTTCTGGGACTTCATTTATACATTTTAATTATTTTTCTTTATTATTATTTTTTTCTTGTAAATTAAGTCTAACATGGGTACAAAAAATTTTTGAGGAAAAAGGTTGATAAAATATATTTTCAGCGCGGAGTTTTCTTTAACAAGAAATATATATACACTCCTAGATATTCGCATGGAAGTGGAAAAAGAGCTCTGAAAAGTGCGGTCTAGTAGATTAAATTGGTGAAACCCCTGGGAGGGCTTGCCATTGATGAGCCAATCCATCCCCATATATATTTTTTAATCGCAGTGAAGACAGTTGAAAGTTAGTTTCATTCGAATAAGAAATATTCGTGCATCATAGTTTTACACTTTTTATTGCCTCACAATTGATCAAATTACTCAAATAACTGGACGGATCATGAAAGAAACAAGAAAGATAGTCGGAGACAATGGGGAAAATTCATCAGTGAAATCGATAATTCCAGTAATGAAAGAAGGAATAAAATACTTTGATCTATCATTTGTAAACATGTCAATGTCTCTAAAGGCGGCGCAACAAAGCAAAATTTAAAATTATAACTTGTTCTAAAAAGGTTGTCTTCCCTGTCGGAAGGATGTAAGCGCCGGTTTGAAGCAGTGAATGCTAATGGCCGATTATAATTCCCCGGCACCGAGGAGGAAACAAGTTGTATTCTGGAAGAACGTAAGCAACATATCGTATAAATCTAAGTTATCCTGGTAGCACTCCAAGGTCTGTCTGGGTCACTTAGATATGTGCTCTGGATAAAAATTTATTGCTGGTGTTATCTTTTTCAAGTACACGTTGATGTAGGCCATGATAATTATGGTTAGTAGGGATTTGAGATTGTTTTACAGTACATGTCTATACATGTTTACACATGCTGAAAGCGGTTCGACTCAAATAAGTGTTTATAAAGTTGAATAAAATTGAAATTTCGAATATCCCCCTATGGAAGTTTCTGATGTATATGTTTTTTTTATTTATTTCGTCTCAATTTACAGGTGTTACATTCGAGCACAGCTCGCGAGTCACCTTGTCCTGGCTATTTACACATGGCGAGTTGTTGAGTATAGGTGGTCCCCCCCAGACCTTGCAGGAGGGCAACTGTTGGGCAATGAGCTCTTAACTAATCTTCAGGGCCGGGTCGTAGGAATCGGGGATTGATTTCTCCTTTATTTTGTAGAATATCTTGTATGGTTGGATTATATATATATATATATATATATTTGAATTTTGCATTTGAAAGTATAATTTCTTAACGGAAGTTTGGTACATATCTTCTAGATCGGGTTGGTTCAAATCCTCCTTCAGTATCTTGTTTGATAGGTTGAATGGAGCTCCTATACTTGTCTGAAGGCAGATTCTCATGAATGCGTTTATCCTATTTTTGTCTGTGGTTTTAATATATTTGCACCAAAATGGGAGTGCGTATGTTACTATCGGGAGGATACAACTTCTGTATAGAGTAAACTTTTGTTTTGTAGACAATTTGCTTCTATAGTTGAACAGACTTGATGATGCTATTTTTGCGATTTTTGCTTTCTTTATGTTATTTTTGACATGCATGTTGAATTTCAACTTGGAGTCTAGGGTAACTCCAATATATTTAACGCTGTCAGTCCAGTTAATAGGGCTCTGGTTTACCTTTAGGATGGATTGTGACTTGAATTTTTTATTGTCTAGTGGAGGAAAATTATTGCCTGTGACTTTTGGGTTGATGTCTAATTTCCAATCATTGCACCATTTGGTTATACTGTTTATGTAATTTTGGAGTTGTGTAGTTATTATTCTTATTGATTTGGAGTTTGCTAAAATTTCTGCGTCAACTGCGAAAAGTTTTGTTTGACATTTTGGATGTGGAGGGAAATCGTTGATGTAGATGTTGAATAGGTAGGGTCTAAGGTAAGAGCCTTGAGGGACTCCAATCTGGATTGGTTTTGCCGTGGTTATATAATTCCCTTGCTTAATTGAAAAGGTCCTGTCCTGGAGATAGTTTTTCAAGAATTTGATAAAATCCCTTGGAAATTTATTTTTTGTTATTTTTGTTATCAAGCCATCATGCCATACTCTATCAAAGGCTTTGGTAAAGTCTAGAAAAACAGATGTTTTTATTTGATATTGTAGCAAAGTATTTATTATTTTATTAACAGAGTATCAATTTTGATATTTATATTTGTTACTCTGTAAACTTCCCTCATTGCTTATCTTATATTTTATCAATAATAGTTTGTTCTTGCCTTAAATAAATTGTTGTGTCATTCTTAAGTTTGTCTTTCCTAATTTTCCACGTGGCAATATAACCGTATTAAACGAGACCATATTAAAAATAATATTATATATTTACACCAATTTTATACTCGCAAAGATAATTCGTAATGAAGTAGTTTTTAAAAGTATTTTTTTGCAATTAAGTTTTTTAATTATGTCTAATTAGCATGCATCAAACGTATTTAAAATGACAGCTTTCGTAACTTCGGTCAAGAACGTGGACATTATGTAAATGTGGAAGTGGTCAAAGTGAAGTAATTGACTCCAGTTAACCTACTTCCATGATATATCATCGTCTTTGAATTATGCTAACAAGTTGGAAGTTAGTTTTCCTGACACTGCTTTAACGGCGCTGTTGGTCAACAAATTCGAAATAATATAAATGATCGAAATGGTCTTATTGATGCAGGATAAGGTGGCTTATCTACTTCCTTCTAATTATCCAATTTGATAAATGTATCTTTTCATTTGAGAAAATGAAGGATGATAAAGTAGCACTGACACTTTGATTAAAACTTACCTTTTAATCAAATAAAGATAGATAATGAAGGAAAGAATGAAATAACAGAAGAAAAACAATGGTTGCCTGTAAAGTCGGTTTTACGGGCGAAGATTTTACGTGACAACGGTAGAATATTTATTGATATGAATATAATTAAATTGCACAATAGGAACAAGGAATTGAATGAAAATAAGAATTGCACAAATTTTAACTATAGAAATATATTTTGTTTACTAAAACATTGTACATGTAAACTTAACTAATTCCTATTTGAGTGATTTTGTTGAGGATAGGACGATGATAGGAGAAATATGAAATGAAAGGAAGTGTTTCTGCTGTAATGTGTCTTGCGAAAGTCAAGTCGATAGTTGTTCCTTTTAACGTAGTTGACTTAGAAACGTTTGATACGCAATCAAGATTATACGTATTTTTCATGAATTTAAGAAACGAGTTGTCAGGCTTTACGTTTTTGTTAAAATCACCACACAGAAGAATCGGTATACTAGAATCAACTTGCACGAACGGTGGCACGTACTGGCTGTTGTGAATGTACGGACCGAGTCCTTGCCATAGTAACATTCCAATATCCTGCATACTAGCTCCTGGATGAATATATACAGCACCGAGTATAAACTTGAAGCTAGTATTAGCGGCGAAGCAAGTAACTTCAGTCATGCACATGTCACCCTTGGTTTTAATGACACGAGTTACGTCTGTAATCGCAACTTGGAACACTTCCGCCGTAGATGTCGATGATAATTTACGATAGATCGCCACTCCACCAGCCGCGTTGGTATTTGAAAATCAAAACACTTATTCAGATCGAAGGTTCAAATTTTTGCTAAATAAATTTGAAATTAAATAAAATTTGTAATTGTAAATGATGAAGTTGAAAATTAAAACATTTACTTAAATTAGATGTTAAAATTCTTGCTCAACACAGTTTAAATAAAGTTTTCTTATATCTGCCACTTTTTCTTAATATTTGTAATTTTAAAGAATCAATTCGAAAATCAAAACATTTATTCAGATCGAAGGTTCAAATTTTTGCTAAATAAATTTGAAACTATTTAAAATTTGTAAAATAATAATTAATTAATTAATTAATTTTAAACTAATAATTTACTTAACACTATCAACATTTATCAATAGTATGACATAACCTATAAACTCAGTTTCTCAACTTTTGTGTCAATCTAACAATTAATCAATCAATCATAGTTTACGATAATGAAATATCAGTGTACAATTATTTACCTTTATTGTTGTAGTTGTTGTAAATGACGAATCTAAGCACTCCACATTTTCACTACAGACACAACTGACGATACTTTAACCACACGTGTGAACTTGTATTATGACGCTTTCTTGTTTTTCCAACGCCAAGAACGTTCGAGAAAGACAAAGACAGAGACAAGCATGCGCCGATTCAATGCGCCTAATTCTCTAGCGCTGCGCGCGCAGCACTCTCGTTCGATGACTCATCGTAACGTTACCGGGCGTTACACTTTTTCATAAGTGACTCCCAGCCGCAACCTAATTTAAGACGTTGTCACGTCAAAAAATGGTTGTCGTTTATTCGTTCTACCATTTCTGGAATTTCGTAACATTATCGCTTTAAAGCTAACTTGTATGGCAATAAAAAAGAAGTTAGTAATTCTTTATTGCTCTTCACCTGCAGTAGTATAAGCTATGATAATAATATAAAATTGATAGAAAACAATTTTGCCAAATATTACAACTTGACAATATGTATCTTTATCAAAAACTAAAAATGAGATTCCATTGATAGTTAAATTGTAAAATTAGCAAATAATCATTTGACTTGACCGGTGCTCTTGCCATCTAAGGGTTATTATGATACCATCTGATCATTTTGAAGTTGTCAAAAATTGGTGAAATATTGCAAAAATAGGAATAAGCTATAGTGATGAAACGTTAAACGTCTTTGACTTGACTGGTGGTCTTGCCATCTGAGAGATATTATAATACCATCTGTTCATTCTCTTTGCAGTTTTCAAAAATTGATATAAACTTACTCTTTGTAAGTAATCTGGTCTCATGGATAATTTTAATCATTGAAAATGCTAAATATTTTATTTGAATCACGATGACATCAAATGTACAAGAGTGACAGAGACTCAAAACCCAAAGAACACGTTTTTTTATTAAATCGAATCAAACATTAATTAGAGATTTGTGAAAAAAAAAACGGCGACATTTTGATTGCACCTCTTTTAAAAATCGGCAGTCATGTAAACCTATTTTTGAAAATAAATTGTATATTTGTTACACATTTAAATCCTATTATTAATATATAAAGATGTTAAATAATCCAGAGCTTATCTTGGATCCATATTATTTATCTCAAATGTCAATATTTCGACAAGGCGCGCTGTACGCCCATTTTCTAGTATTAAAATTTTATAAACCTTTAACCAGAGCTGAATCCCAGTAGAAAATGAGCAAGTATCATTGTCGGAATATTTACATTTGAAATAAATAATATTGATCCAAGATAAGCTTTCGATTATTCAAGGAATTCAAAATGGATTGCTATATTTTCAATCTATATTAATAAAATGGAAATTTCATAAGTGGACATCACTAAAAACTTTCGTTACAATGCATCAATTTCAACCAAATTTTCAACATTTATGTAAAACGAGATGGAGCAGGTTTTGCTTAACATCAAAATATATTTCCTAACATTAACATGCGTAACTTCGCTGTTATCGATTAAATACAAAAAAAAAATCAACAGAGTTAATTTTATTTATATATAAATACAAAATTAAATTTCAACAGAGTTATTTTTTTTACATACTAGCTAATAATTTCAATCTAAAAAATATTCAATACAAGCAATTTTAAGATAATTATCATGTTTCTAATTTCGCCTAACAAATATACAAATTTATAGTGACCAACATATGCAAATTTTATCTTTGTTTTTATTTAACTTGATATCGTAAACATATACATCCATTGTAAGCATTTTTCTGTTCACCTTCCGTGGTTTCTCTTTTCTCTGATAGTTTTTAGGTGTAGTATATTTTTTTATTACTAGACTACAAACATTCCCTCGAGAAAAACCTGGGCGAAGCCGGGTACATCCGCTAGTAAGAAATAAAGATATAAAATTCATGTCACGAATGTAGGCCAATGATAACAAAAACTTTTAGAATGCAGTTACGAATCATTTCATAATTTCGCTTCTAAACACCATGTTTAATAAAGCCGAATTTCGTTTATACTGCCTTAATTTTTGAAAATAAAGATAAGTTTTGACAAGAAAAATTCTATGGATATATTTATCAAATTTTATTCTGAAAATATTCAGACCCTAACGTGTGTGTTTGTGACAAATTAAAATCAACGAATAGTTGATATTTATTCCGATAGATGGCGCAAGCCATCAGCAACTTTCAGTCTCACGATAAGGAGATGCCTTTTTTTTTCTTAATTCATGCACCTTATCCTAGTACAATATCACATTTGTACTACTTTTATTTCAAATGTATGTTCATTAGGCATTTTGTGAGTGCTACAATTTTACCTTACACATATTCTATCAAAATAATTTCTAGTAGTGCTGTCAATATTAGGCCTCGATGTTTCTATCAAATTAATAATGAGATTTCCCCCTCCCCACAAAATTAATAGATTTTGTTTATTAAATAATGATATATTAGCCAACAATAATAATATTCGAGTCCTAAAAACAAAAACAAAAATCCAATAACATTGACCAAAACTTTAGAAGAACTATTATTTTATTACACGAGAAGATATTAATCTACAATATCAAATAAAGAAAAAGGGGTGACTTTTTTTTCTGCAAACCGAGCTTGCATATACACACATATACAACCTATATTTACCTTCTATAATTTCTTAATGCTATAGCAGTAGAGATGGAGTTTGAAAAATAAGTTAATTGCATCAACTTTGTTTGTAATCTCATGTATTCCATGGAAATCTATTTCTTCTCTAGATAACTGTGTTTACGCACAGACCATTACGTATGCCAGCGGCATTTTGCATAGGTTTTCTTATTTACACCCACTGTGAATGTGCCAGATAATCTTTATGAAGATATTCTGAGACTTGAAGTGTGAGAAAACTAGAGATATCTATATCCGACCTTATACAGCTTGGGATTTCATTAGCCAACACAGTGGTGTCGTGCGTCCTCGAGTCGCATCACGGAAACCGCCAAGGGCACATCCTTATTTTGGAATTCCAAACTTCCTGACAGAAAAATGTTCCTGGACTTTTACGGCCCGGTTCTACACACTGGGTAGCACTACTTTGGTGTTCTTATCAGAAAGGCTTGCGGGTCTGACAATAAAGGAAAGATTGAGTGTTGTTGCGTGGCATCTGAGAATAGATATTGCCCTGGAGCCATAGCCGTCTGTCTGACTGTCTGGAGTTCAGAGGAAGAAATCCCAAACTTATAGCATCTTCGTGGTTTTAAGATTCTACTGGGGATCGTTCACAAACCCCTTTCATAAACATCAAACATTCAAACGTTCGAAGTGACAAAATAGAGATAAAAATAGAACTTAAATATATAAAACAAACCTTTTCAATATTTTGACACATTACTTCCTTCTTTTGACAGTTTATTTAACATTTATAAATTTTGTAATTCCACACACAAAAAAAAAAAATCTGAAAACCACGTGAAAATGTTTTTTAGTTAAAAGTATTCAAAAGTGTTTTCATGTTGATTTCAGATTCTGCATAAAATAATAAAAGGTGTAAACTGTTAAATACATTGACAAAGAGAGAGAGAGAGAGAGAGAGAGTCGATCACGTTCAAAATATTTAAATTTATATTTTGTTAAAATATTTGTGTATGCATATATACTTTTTAAAATCAAATTTTATATAATTGAACAAACTGGCGTTTATATTTAATCTAGTGATAGAAAATAGCGTTTACTAAAAATATCAAAAAAAGGGTAAAGAAATCTCGGTAAATCTAAACTAGAAGTTGATAAGTAGAATGAAAATGAATTTTTTTGAGAAAAAAACTTCCTCACTGCAATTGATATCTTTGAAAATTGTGAAAATTTTCTTTATTAAATAAACCTTGTTTATACATTTGTGCGGGAGAGAATTGCTCGAAACATTTACATGTTAGTGTATATGTCTATATTTCTGTCGTCCCCTGTAAGCTCATGTCCATTATTCACCTATTACTCAATAATTATAGACTCTATAGAGACAAACAACTTAACACGATCGTTGAACGGTCTGATGTTAAACTAAGGAAACTGCCTGTAGAGTTCACCATTGATAAGCCATTTTTATAATTTTTCTATCTCCCATTGTTTAAAGGAATAGTTTTTTATTCATATTTTTTGTATTTTTTTTAGGATTTGATAAACATGAGATGAAGCCGAAGAAACATCTCGCCTATAAGATATCAAACCTAACAAACTTAGGTTAAGAAAGCGGGGATTTGTTTTTTTTTTCATTTATAGTTGGATTAGATTATAGATGGATATTTTTTTTTTTCATTTTATTATTTTCATTTTTATTTATTTATTTATTTTTCTGGAAGGAAATTAATCAATAAAAATACATTATAGATCAATTTCCTCTCTCTCGGCAGAATTTCCATCTATATTTTGCCCATAGATTTGGTCTAGCCACTCTACCAGTTAAGTACCTCTTTAGCAGATTGTGAAGATTTCATTTGATCCTATGTGGATCTCGTGAAATAAAAAGAATGAGAGGGTAACACGCTCGATTCCCGACAGTCATGAACCGGGATTGAATCCCGCGTTAAAATTTGTTTAATATGTGGATACCCTTCACATATTATTTACTGTTTCAATTATCATGAACTAGGTTGCTCTTGTTGAGCGGTACCTATTAATGTGATTTTGAACCGATCCGATCGTGAAATAAAGCCATATTACTATCGTACATAGAGGTGCGTATCACTAAGGACAATAAAAACTATATAGATGAAGTAATAAAAATAAAATATTGAAAAACCCGTCAACCGTATAGAAACCTCAGAAAAAGGAAAAGTTGAAAATTGGATTAACCGGAAAATAAACAGAATTCTCAAAGAAAGAAAAAAAAAAGAAATAAATCTAGCAGCGTTGCCAAGGTGATGGCGGAAGTGAGAGCAGCCGACTTCCGGCCCCTACAGGAAGTCTGTACAGAAAAACCAAGCGATGAAGTTGCCTTCCTTTGTTTTTCTGTTGTATCAAGTGTGGAAACAATCTCTCGTGATGAGAGTAAAAAACTGAAAAAAAGTGGGAAATGGATCATTTTTAAGGAAACATTTTCAAAAGAATGTGATATTAAGTGTCTTCTTGAACGCACAGTGACATTAAGAATAATAACATTTTTTTGCCATGTTCAATTTTTGCTACTCTCTGATTAAATACGGAAATAAGGAAGAACAACATTTTATAAACAAAAATTGTATAATTTGTCGTTCGTATATATTGAATGAGAGAGATTTGTGCATGAATTGTATTGAAAACCTTTTAAAAGATGCTAAATGGGATAATAGAGAAAATAATTGGAAAAAAAAGGAGAAGTGTGAAGTCCAGGTAAATTCAAATTTAAAATTAATCTATCTCTAATTCATGATCCTCAAAAAGTTATCTAGAAGAAACATCAAAACCGCTAACAGCTTACTATATTTTATTATTTTTAAGCCTATAACTATTTATATATGACAAAATGGGAGCTTATATAGATTTGCATTCATTATTATAATTCTTTTTAAGATCTTGATTAAAGACAAAATTCTCTTTCTCTCTAGAATCATTGAAAAGGAAATGGAAAATATTGAGAAGGCCTGGCTCATCAGTGGTTGTAAAAGTTTAGTGATGAAGCCACTAGTTGGATTTACCACTTTCCTTTCCAATAACAATTATTTTCCGTTCAGAAATTATAGAGAGATTTGATAAATAAATATTTAGAAAGATTTTTAGAACACACACAACACACACAATAATAACTACGTGTTGATTTTTAAGACATTGGGTCTCTCGAAGCAAATACGCGACTCAGGAAAATGTTCGAAATGATTTACAGTAATTCTAAAGAGAGGTAGAAAGCGTCAAGATGAAAGCTGAGAATGGAATTCATAGGAATTTCGGGAGAAGACTCAATCATTTGATTAAGAGTCTGGTTCTGGAAAGGAAGCTTGGGGAAAGACAAAACTACTGCCAAGCTATGGAAGGTTGAAGAGAAATAGAGACAGCGCCAGAACATTTCAAACATCTAAGTTATCAAATTCACATCAGAATTAGCTATTTTCTCTCCAATATTCAAAACCTATAAAACCTGAAAACATGAAAAATTGTATCATCGCGGCGACAACCTTTTATGTGTAAGTAATTTGGGAATATACGAGTTTATTATAAAGACTTCAATATTATATATATAAACAACACAATTAGGAATATTTCGAATATATTTAGTTTAATTTTTCTACGAATTGTTGTGAAAATTAGAGAGAAAATAAGGACGAATTAAAATGAGCAACTATTGAATCTAACTTAATGTTTGGTTTTGTTACTTTTCAACTTTCATCTTCAATCGAAATTAGGAGGCATCCCAATATAATTCACGTTAAACATAAAGCACCTATACAATACCTACACTATATAAAATAATATGAAATATTATAGGTAGGATTTTCTCAGGGAAGAAACCAATTAAATAAGAGACACTTATCTCGTCCAAATAAAGACACAAGACTATCCGCCATCTGATGACCGTCTCTGCAATCAGCAGATTCGTGTCAATGACAAAACCACAACATTAGCTTTGTAATTTTCGAAACGCCCATCTGTGTGGAGGTCATGGTTTCAGGCTATGGACCTTAATTCTAGGGTGCTTTGATTTTCTGTGATCCGCGATGAATTCATGAAAGTTTCTAACTGGTCAGATGGAGTATACACTCATAGACAAAAGTTAAGAAAGTTTCATATTTTGATGTCGCCGGTCGTCTGTTTTTTTTTTTTAATGAGACAGAGGCAATTTTGTTCAAAATTGGCTATCTCGTGTGTCTTCAAGAAAGGTCAGATATCTTCCAGAGTTATTGTCTGGATCCCAATATACATGCTAAAAGGTAAACTTTTCTAATGTTTTATCCACAAGTAAAGAGTTTAGCTTCTATTTTGATGTGAGAAAAATGTGTTAATTGATTTCTCCGACAAAAGAGACTTCCATATCAATCTGTGACATAGAATTTTCTCAGATACTTTGTTAGCTAAACATCTCTTTGACAAATTCTAAACATTTCATGAATCCCTTGTAGAAAACCTGATATCAAACCCTACCAAGGACCTACTTAAAGGCATAGCCCGAAACAATGAACTCCAGGTGAGCTCCTTGAATTTTCCAATTCTGATGTTGTGGATTTTCACCTCCAGATTCTTTTAGTTGGCACGGGTGCTCAACAGATGGGGCATAGTTTAGCGTATATGTTTGCATAAATATATTTTTACCTATATTTTAGTAAAATATATATTCATCAGTAATTAATGCTCAGACAATTTCTCAAAAACTGACATACAATTTTACTTAAATTTGACGGAATTATTAAAATCGAATAAACTATAAAATATTCAAAATCTATAATTTTTTTTTACGCTAAAGGGTACTTTGTTTGAGGTCGCTTCATCAAAATAGAAAAATTTATGAATTTGCTTTTCTTAATGCACTTTTACAAAATGAAAATTTTCATCCAAATTTTATGATTATTTTTGGGAATTGTAAGCTCTTTTTAAGGTGAGTGTGTGTATAGTTTAGAATAAATGAGACATTCTTTGGTTTCCATTTTTATAGTCTTGGCCGTTAGTAAATGAGCTCTGACAATGGCATTCTGTAGAACCACGTCTAACGGCATTGTGATTGTTAAGTAACGCAATACCATTACTCTACTTGGCCTTGCAGCTATTCCCACATTGTGCTCATGAAAAGCTCCACCTTTCCAATTAGAACGATGAATAGGAGAGAGAAATATATAGAGTGGGTCATTTCAGATTTCCCCTTCGGCGCCTAAATTAGATATTAAACGTTTTATTACCTCAATATGGAGCATTAATTTGCTCTATTTTGGCAAGAATGACCTCTGGGCGCCACGCGAAATGATAATCCAAGTTCCTGAGGGCAACGTACGATTGCGAGTTATGCACGCAAACTTTTTTTTCTCCTAAGTACTATCCTTCATTACATATATCCCCAGGCGTTAGGTCGCTGTACGCCTACCTGTGTAAAAATACATCAATCTTATAATCCAACAAGCCAGCTTTTATTACCCTAGTCAGAGAAAGTTTTACAGAAACTGGACTTATCTCCACGGAACATAGATTAAAGTCTTTGACTCTCAAAGTAGAAACTCCAAAATTCTCTTCACTTATTTATTGATATAGAATGCTTTAAATATGTACATATAAAGGTATACACCACTTGTCTATAGTATAAGGCTTATGTGCATGCATTAATCACTTAGAATAGGTTTCAAAACTATGTCCGATATTTTGACAAATATTAATAGAATCTAAATGGTTAACGTGTTAAGAGATTACATACAGGTAGTTATTTGAATAAAAGTAAAACTAGATTATTGAGCAAAGAGTTTATTTATTTTGAGGTGTTGCAAGCTTTCGGGCAAATTTTGATTTCCAACGGGCAAAAGCAAAAGAAAAGAGATGTGTGAACTCGTGGGATCAGATTATACCACAGCTAAGAAACACCTCATAATAAATATTTCAAAAGTACTTTTGCAAGATCTCTTGAAATCGAACTTTCCCTTAATTGTTGATAACCAAAGTCCACATAAGAGGACAAGTAACATGAGATCCACCTCAGATTTCCAGAATTGGCGTTTTGACAAATTTATGATTTCGAGCCAATTTCTTAGCAGAGAGAGATTCGATTTTAACACATAGTTAGCCTGTCTCGTTGGATATATAATATTTAGTTAAGGCACTTATATATATATATATATATAGATTCATTTTATTCATATCGCTATTGATTTGTCTCTTCAACTTCGCTCTCTACATAATTCTATAACAGTCAAATTTAGATGTTTAAATACTGTAGATGTCCTGATTTGGGTTAAAACTGAGCTGTCTGTCTATCTGAGACAACGGACCCGTAATGATTTCTGCACATCATATACCAGTCAGAATTAGATGTCTATACCGTGGAGACACCCAGTTTGGGTTAAAACTGAGAAGCCATGTCTGTCTATATGAGTCAACGGACATGTATTGCTCTCTGCACATCCTATACCAGTCAGAATTAGATGTCTATACCGTGGAATGTCCTGACACCAAGATTTGGGTTAAAAATGAGATTTCATGTCTGTCTATATGAGACAACGTACCTGTATTGCACTCTGCCCATCCTATACCAGTCAGAATTAGATGTCTAAACTGTGGAATGTCTTGACACCCAGATATGGGTTAAAACTGAGAAGTCCTGTCTGTCTATCTCATACAACGGACCTGTGTTGCTCTCTGCACATCCTGTACCAGTCAGAATTAGATGTCTAAACTGTGGAATGTCTTGACACCCAGATTTGGGTTAAAACTGAGCTGTCTGTCTGCCTAAGACAATGGATCCGTCTCGCTCCAGAACACTGACCGCCAATTATTGGAACTTCCCACGTCGCCATAATGGACCTCATTACCCTGACCTTCGACGGACAATCCCAAACCTAATCAGCTGATGAACCCACTCTCAATTCCACTCTTGATCATTCACACATGGCACCAGAGTACAGTTGGATCCACCATATTCCAATCTGTCAATCAGATCTCTGATAGATGTTGGACCATCACTACGGTTCCTGGAGATGAAAAGATAGAGCGGTGTTAAATAACCTCACAATTTCAACCTATAGCATGATTGTTGAAATAAAATGTGCTAGAACATCAACCTTTTTTGCACGTGCAGCGGGAATTTTCGAAATTATTTAAACCGGAAATATATTGTAGCCACTCTGTCTTTGCCAACAATTTGAATTATTCACAACATTGTTGATCGTACTTGGTGCACATGTATTTACGTTGAAAAATACTTTAATGCTTCATTAGTTGGGGGTGGGGTAGGTGGAAGGATGGTCTAAACCGTTGGTTTTCGACCACTACGACCCGGGTTCGATTCCCGCATTGGGCACCTTTTTCTGATTTAAAAAAATGCTCCAGTGGCTCCCGAATTTTGCAAAAGTCTAACCCCACCAGCGAGTGCAAGTATAACCAAACGGGGCTCTAACACATTTGTAAGTGCAAAGTCGAACTGCTTTTCACATGTGTAGACATATGGTGCACTTACAGTAAAAGCAGTCGCCTACTTCTACCTACCATGATTAGCATGGCCTTTACCACGTTTACAAGGGATAAGCAAAAAAAAAAAGTTGGTTTCGATTTGCTTTTTATATATCTTATTTCGAAAAATTAAGGTATTATTTTTAGTCTCTGTTGGCCCACGGATGGTTAATGTTATTAAATACCAACTGCATATAACTTTATTCTGATTATCGCGTAATAATAAAACAATGTTGTATCTTCGTGTGAATCGTGTTAGTCACAAGCAAATGCTCTAGATTTGGCATGACAAATATTACAAAAACACCCTTATATAATAGAGGTTGTATTTATTCTACAAGTGTCTATTCACGGATGGTTCTTAAAATGAAGAATTTTCTCCACTCCAATATGTGAATGACCCGAAGCGTGACCTTACAATAGCATTCGCTAAGTTGGTCGTATTGAAATGGTGGTTGTTTATCTCTCACCATTGTGGAACGTAAGATGAACACAAAAGAAGAAGATTTACGATGGTAGCGGTTTGGTAGGTTTGACAAAGGATTCCATCTGCGGCCAATTAGAGAATCCATTGTGGATTGCTAATTGAGGGACATCGCAGAACTTCCGCACCAGAGACTCCTCGGTCCCTTCTTCTAATTGGGCGAGCGGTCCGTGACATCGGTCAGTGGAACATGGTTTGCCAAGTGGGGAATATGAAGTGTTTACACACCGCCGTACTACATGCGTATTTGATTTTAAACGGCTCTCGTCATGCCTGTGTCTACAAACCTTTGGTCTTGTTTGCATCTACATGTCTTTCGAGATGTTTGTGTTTACATGACTCTCGACATGCTTATGTATACACACCATCAACATGTTTGTGTCTACACACTTTTGATCTTGTGTATGCATACATACCTTTGTTGACTGGCAAAGTTTCCATCTATACCTTTGATAATTTTTGTGTCTATATTCTTTTAATAATGTTTATGCCTACAAGCTCTCTTTTTTTGTTTCTACGGACTTGTTTGTGCCCATACACCTTTGATGTTACCTATGTCTACACATTTTCATCTTGTTTGTATCTACACAGCTATCGAGATGTTTGTGTTTACATACCTTTGATATTGTATAAGTCTACACACCTTTCAGCATGTTTGTGTCCACAATAATAATAATTAAAAAAAAAACGGCCAACTCGAGGCCGTTTTTTCTTTTTGTTTACATTTCAGAGGATTCTATCTTTAGAATGTTTGTGTGTCTGCGCACTTTAGATTTTGTTTGTGATTACACTCACCTTTGATATTATTAGTGTATACACAACTTTCAGCGTGTATGTTTCTAATAACCTTTCAATATACTTATGTCTACACACTATTCAGCAAGTTTGTGTCTACACATATTTCAGCACCTAAGCATCTCCCAGAATTTCTAGAATAGAAAGTAAGCAAGAATGAAAGGTTTGAGTTTTTTTAATCTTGGCGAATTCAGTCGAATATTCTGTCGAACCTCTTGTACTTCACTGGAATCAGTGGTCGACAGCCCGAGAAACTTCATGTTGTAACGTAGAAAATCAGGAAAGACAAACCTCAGAATGACACAGAAATGTATTTAATGAAACCAAATTAAAACTAATAAAATAGTAGAGGGGCAATGAGAAAATCTTACAGTTTATCAAATAAAAATATCGAAATATATAATAATCTCTTTTCATAGAATAATAATATAATCTGCTAGAATATTCATAAACTTCGTGATCAAAAATAAATGATATTTTGAAGAATATTCTTGAAAATACACACACAGCTAGTGATCAAAACTCTTAATAATTAATTTTAAAATAGAATAATGTGATGTAAATTACTCTATTTGATATCCAAAAAAAAAAAAACACATCATTGTTATCCTTCAGGCATAAAAAAATAAATAGAATTTTATATAAGTAACATATATTTTTATAATATAAACTACAAAATTTACCTTATATTCATTATTATAAACTTGATAATAATAATCTAGTTACATAATATATTCGAATTAGATCTCATATCTAGGAATACTATTTATATAATCAGTTACTATTACAGTCATTTATATGACAAAGATCCATTGTTTCCCATATAACGATGACCATTATTTCAATAATAAATCAATTGATTATTTGCATAACGTATCCATTGTTGCATATTTACCATTGTTCAGCTTCTCTAATGCGGCTGATACTGTGTTAGGATTTATTGTGAATGTCAACTTTTAAATAGCAAACCTCGATATCGCAAGTTTCTATGCGCTTATCGTATATTTTTCTATGCATTATCTTAATAAATATTAAAATAAAAATTAAATAATATCACACATAAACATTGGTTTTTAAATATCTTGGTAGAAATTATTATCGGATTTTTTATTCGCCTGCAAAACACATTTGCAATAACTGTAGTTATAAATATGTAGGGGAGACTGGGAGAAAAGTTCATAATAGAATAGCCGAACATAATAGGAATATCAACAATAGCGATCCAAGATCTTTAATAGTTCAACACATAAAAGAAACAGGTAATACATTTGACTTATCTCAACCGATAGTGTATTATGACAATATCCATAGTAAATACCAAAGACTTATAATAGAATCTATAATAAAACCAAACAGCAAAAAAGCATAAACAGATGCATTGAAATATCAGAAACATACGAAACAAAATGTGGACAAATACTATTCAAAGATGTAGGCACACTTCTATATATAACACAATAGTTCACGAATTTATTAAATTTAATTTGAATTCTCGAGATAGCACGTATCATCCACCACGCACGTATATTTTCAAAATTTTGATTTTCAAATAGAAATAATGTAGTATATTTTTCTCTCAGTATATAATAGGTATTTAAAATATGTATATAATAATGTGTATGCAAAAATTGTATTTATTATTAAGTTGTTTACGTGATAATCCTGTTGAAGGACTGACAAGTCCAAAAGCTTGAAAATAAAAAGTGCCACAAGAAACTTAACTCTGGAAGCTTCATTTATTTTATAAAACACATTTATCATATAGAAAAAATATATTTTATTATATACATCCCCCCATAAATAAGAGAATACAAGAATTTCAACTTTTATAATTCAAAATTCTATCTATCGATAAATTTGTCATTATTTTTTGAGATTTATATTTCTTTTGATATATATTATGCAATATCATATCTGTGCTCAGATCGTACTACAATGATAGAAATTATTTAATGAAAGAGCTTGGCTTATCAGTGGTGAATCCTCTCAGCGGTTTCGCCAAATTAATCCTAAACTGCTCCACTATTGTATTGGATTGTTTTTCTTGTATCTCTGTAGTTAATAAAGAAGGTGCTTAAGGGTATTAAGGGATCCTTTGGACATAAGCCTATAAGTCTCTATATAGGAGCATACATAAACTTAATTTAGCGAAACCGTTGAGGGGGTTACCCACAGATGAACCAAGACCTCTTTTGTCGAATAATTTCTATCATTTCATTAATATCTACAGAGATCAATTTTGTTAAAATAATATATGTTAAAAGAAGCATAAAGGTAAAAAATAATTGCAAATGACTCACTTAGTCTGATAATTCTGATCTACGTGACCTTACATACAGCACTGTTTGAGATATCAGTAAGAAAGGAATGCACTAAATTGGATGCAAACAATTGTAACTTTACGTTGAATATGCAAGCAATAGTTGCCCAGAAATTATTTGGATAATGAAAACCTGCTTTTGGGCAATTAGTTTCTTTGTTTATTTTGAGTTGTTGCAAGCTTTCGAGCAAAATATTCTCTTCAACGGGTAAATCCAAAATCTAAAAGAAAGGAGATGTGTGCACTCGAGGGCGTGGATATGACTATATCCTAGCGCTAAGTAGAAATAAATAAAGAAATTAATTGCTTAAAAATATAGCTTTCTTTATTTGAATATAAAAAATATACACAGTGAGAAAAAATGGGATGAGTTTCATAAATATTAAAATATTAAGAAAGAAACGTTGAAATGGTTTATGTATGTTTGTGTGTGTAGTTAAAAGTGAAATACGAGAGATAGAAAACGTGAGATAAGTTTTATAGAAAATCTATAAATAAACAACAAACTGTTTTCGTCATAGGCAAACTTTTAGTGAAAACATTGATCGAATTGGTTAAAACCTAAATATACAAGGCATTTAGAACAAGGCATGTTGATCTGTTTAGGATGGAGATAAAATCTACAGTGAGAAAACACACAAGCACTGAATTGAATGAAAACAAGATTCATGATACACAATAATAAGCTAGTTTATCTAGATTTTGAAAAATAGAATATATATATATATATCAATATCAGAATTGAAATAAAAATTTGCAATTTAAATGTATCAAAAATGTTCATAGGTAAACATAATGTTTGCTTAAAACTGATTCCGTATAGGCATGGATATGTGTACATTTTATATTGACATATATCTTAAAATTCGATTCTCTAGAAAATTTATTTATAAAACTTGATCACTTTATTTGGAAAGTGAAAGTATGTTTTAAACTAGTTTTTTCTCTCTTAGTATTCATTAAAGTGTGGGAATGTTATAACTATTGAAATTATTATAAAATTTCGTGATATCAAACTCTTAGAAAACAATAACAAGAATATTATTTTTCTGCTAAAATTATCTTCGAAAATACAAAGAAAAAATGTGAACGTTTGGATAACTCATATCAAAATTAACAAGAATACCGATTCAATTTGTAAACAAATAATCTACTGTAAAAGTGTTAAAGGATGGTATTCATATGTTAAAAGGCTTCTTTTCTTTTTAAATGAATGCCGGTATTAAAGGCATCAAAAACAATGGTTTTTTTAATCTCCAAACCGAACGCTCGTATTCAAACCAATGCATGAGCCATAGCACCAGCAAAATTCAGACAAAAGCCAATCTATATACCATCATGGTTTCTGTCAGTGTTCCTCATCAGTACAGAGGCAGCTGGTCATCACTGACCTGAATCTGAACATTCTGCCTATGAGGATCAAAAGAGGCATTATTGAAATGCACTTAAATATTACCTTTTATACATTTATTAAAATAAAGAGTTTTTTTTATCACACCAATGAGTTAATGATATGTAAATGGTAGGCAGTAAAGACATGGAGTGATTACATCCATGAGCGATCATCTTTGTTATAGAAAAAATGACTGAACTTACATAGCGCCCAACCTCTAAAGAGAGACCACCTCCAGGAAAGACCAGGAGTATTCATGATTCTGAGCAGTCTCTCATTGGTCTTTATAAGGTATGGTGACTTGTCTCTATAATCTTGTTTCTTCTTTTAACGGCGAAACAAACCGTCCACATTCCGTGATCCGCATAAATCCCACTTCTCTCCAGGAAGTTGTAAACTGAAGAAACTAAAAAAAAAAAAAGGAGAGGCGCATATATGTAATTTATATCGTATTTTTAAAAATATATTAGTTGGTTTGAATAGTATAATATTATTTTATAATTTTTCCATATATAAAGATGAAAATAATATATTCTTATATATATATTCAAGAGTGTAGAAATGCCTTAATGTTTTCCCATCGCTTTTGCAATATCGCACTAAAAGGACAATATATTTCCATCTATGGAAACCGAAAATAATTCTATCTTAATCAACAATATTTCTAAAACAATTCTTCCCTAACGTATGTTTTTAATAATAAAAATTAAATAAAAGCTTGAAATATCATTTCAGATTTATACAGAATCTATGAAGGTTACAATCTCTTTCTCTATAGACTGAAAATGAAATATCAATCAATATGTTTCTATCAAGTTAAATTCACACAAAATTGAGACAAACCTTTTGGAACCGACACAAGGATGGTCGTGATATCCGTAATCCTTCGAATGGAAAACCCCACTTGTCGATTAAAGAACTCACTTGAAGCCGAAGTGGGAATCTAAATTGATAAAATGTAATACATAAGAAGGACTTTTAATTGATATTAGTACTTTTTTAATATTAAAAATATATATATTATATGGCCGGAAATAAAAAATTATAGAAAAGAAGTGGTGAACTCTCTCAGCAGTGTCGATAAAATTCGTACACCATATTTCCCATTTGTTAGAAAAAAATGAGTAGAAACTCTTTTAAGTTATATGAAATGCAGTTGTTGAGGAGCGATAAGTTGCCGGGCGGGAATATGCCCCGGTGGTCTTGCCGGGAACCTACCTGCAGCGAGTCGACCGCCGACTGGTTTCTAAATAAGGGCAGGGAGGTGTGGGTCACCCTAGCTTCCAGGGGTCGTGCTGCCCCGACACCACCCCTCATCAATTACACGGTATATATAGATCGATAAAATATATTTATCGGGGGGTTTATTTATTTCACATGTTTGTCTCATTATTGGCAATTTCGTTCACATTGGTTATCTCGTGTGTATTCAATAAAGCCAGTGTCTATTAAATATCTTTCAGAGTTTTTGTTCGAATCCCGATATACATACTATAAGGTACAAATTTTAAATGTTTTGTCTATGAGTGTATAATAAAAGGTTGATGAAGGATGGTATTCAGGTACCAAAAAAATACATCTTTTCCTTTAAATATGTCTTTCAACGCTGTAATACACATTTATATATTTCATTATAATTATGTTTCAAGTTACAGTAGAGTGTCCCTGTAAAGATCACAGCCTAAAAACATGGTTAAACCCGATTTCTTCTGAGGTGATCTCTAATCTGACTCTGTCATGCCATACCTTGTCATTAAGAGATTTTCACCCCAAAAAAGGTATCTGATGAAAGACCACCTCCAGAAAATACCGAGTTTATCTATGATTTCAGGAGGTATCTTATGAGAGACCTTACTCTACTCATAAATAAATGAAGCTAAAAAAGGTAAAAAAAAAACAATCTCCTTAAGAATTGTTATAGCCTGGGGCTGCATGCTACGTTCAGTTGGGGCAGTTTCGTTATGTATATGCCATACTATATCCTTCAAGATCTATGAGAAAATTCCTATTAAAAAAACATTAAAACGAAATGAACTAGTTGTAATAGAAAGTGTTATATCCAGAAGTAACTGTTCAAATATCATAAAACCTTCTGAATTTTACAAGCTATTGCATAACAAATAATTGACAAAAAAAAGTGATATTATTTCCCTATCTTTGAAAAAATCATCTAAAATTATTCATTCATTACACGCCGTAAGAAAATTATTTGCGCCAAATTCTATGTTGTTTTTCTTCAACTTCCTCTAATTTCAACATTTTGTATTTACTACAATACCCATCATATAAAAAAATCTGTTCAGGTAAATACAATTTCACACTTGAAGGTAACATATATAAATGGATTTATATATACCCAATAGAAAACCCACTTTTTAAAAATTGTAGCAGAAATGTCATATTCAATTATGATGAACACCCCTGGGCATAAAACTGAAATAGTAATGGGTGTATTATAGATTCTGCCACTACCCGTCCGGAAATAATAATACAATATTAGAATGGCTCAATAGAGATTTTACATAGCAACATTAGATTCACATTGTGAGGGAATCAGCTAAAGAAGATAACCTACATTAAAAAGAAAGGATCATATACACTCATGGACAAAACTTAAGGAAGGGGAAGTCTTTGTTTATTTTCATAATCGTTTTTTAAATCAATTTGTATGTAAGATTCTTATAGTTCATTAAAAACATATATTAAATAGTTTCTCTATATTATAGCACAAATCTTTATCTCCAATATTTTTGGTTTCAAATTGCCTAATGAGGAGTTTTAAATTCAACATTTATATATATAACTATGAAGAAACGCATTGTATATATATATATATATATAGTTGATATATTGAGATTCACTATCAATAAAAACACCTACAAATATTTACATAAAAATTTAAATAAAGATATAATGATGCATTATGATATATTATGATATGAATATCAGGGAACACATCAAATATAAATAAGAATTGGTTCTAAAAGTTCGATGTGTGTACTATCCGGGTTGTATGGAAACTCTGGTGTCGTGGTACTGAAATAGCGCCAATACCGGACATTCATATATCTGCCTCGAATTTCGCTTTTCGGAAACTGAAAGTATTTGGATCAACGTCAATTTTTCACGGAGACGCCCAGGCGGGGCTGCATTGGGAGAAATCCGGAGTTATTGTCGTTTAGAAGAATGCCACTGTCTCACCTCAAGCTGAAAATCTTTTCGCAGTTTGTGATGAAATTATATGTCGCCGCGAAGTCAAAATGTGATTGTTATATATGTTAACTACAATTATGTTAACTTAAATTACAGTATGTTAACTATTTTCACTACAAGAGGCTTTTATACTGTATTTTGACATTTCATTAATACTTCGATATACGAGATCAGCAGTACGGCTTTCGAAATATCAACGACAAAAATATTAAGTATTCAATATCACACACCTCTTGTATTTTAATAAATTCCTTAAAGGATTTGAAATATCTTCAAATCGTTAATTATTGTGTAGTTTATAAAGAATAAATAAACTTCATTTATTTATATGTGATATTTATACAATATTTCTATCGCTAGTATAACTCTTGCCACCTTTTTGAAATTATAAAATATTATAATTTATAATGAACATATTTTTATTTAAAATGTAACTTTCAGGTGAAAATTGCTCTTTTATAGGCTTACAATAAAAGAAATATCTATTATCTTCTAACTACGAATCATGCTACTTATTTGTTAAAGCCAAAAAAAATAAAGATAGTATAAATTAGGTTCGAAATGTTTGTGAAAATAGGACGTATAGTTGAAATTTAAAAAATAATTTATTTATCGATATGTCAATTTACAGGAGGCATCCATCGTTATCAAGTTACGTGCCAAGATGGGTGTTCTACCTGAACAGAGATTTGGCTCCCTGGCCAGGGATGGTATAGTCATCAACATCCATATGTTCTGCCAATCGATAATTAAAGTACATCTTGGTAGAATATAAAAGAATAGAATATAGAATAGCTATATCACTCTAGCATATAACGGTTTGAATATCATTGAATTATTTCTTACTAGAAGGTTTCAAATGGTTTTTCCTCATATATAAGGCTATCCCTATTTAAATTTGCCTTTGGTCAGGACCCCCGCTATCACGTTACAGAATAGTTCGACTATATTTCCTACATCTCTACGGGATTCTTATATAACAGCTATAAGCCTAATATTGATTGAGAGGATCAACATGTACATCATTTTGTTTGAATTAAAATACCCCAATAACGCGCTACATGCTACTGTTATTAAGACATGCAAACAGGCAAGTTACTAAGTAAATGACTCTTCAACGGTCTTACTACTGAATAAATAAAGGCCTTTTCTAAAAAATATGATCATTCGTATCTTATCATTTGAAAAAAAAAAGTCATCCAGGTAAAAGGTTGATATATAAATTAATTAAATAACGATTTTTTTTTCGGACCTTGGAGCATTTCTACAGGAGTATTCTCAAATAAAGGTCAATATTAATTACATATTAGGCCTGTTGAAGAGCCTCCTGCTCGAAAGTTCGCCTTCTATAACCAAAAAAAGGATTTCATCGCTTATTATTGGATTATTTGAAATCAAATTATTTTATTGATTTGGCGTCTTACTCATAAGGGATTAGTGAAAGATTGACACAAACCGTCGATTTTAGACAGCCACGATCCGGGATCAAATTACGCATTGGGAACTTTTTACAACTTAGAAGAAAAAAAGATTGCTTCCATGAGCTCCGATTCTTGCAAAAGTGCAATCACACCAGTGAGTGTAAATAATCCAACGTAGTAAAAGCAGTCGCTTACTTCCCAACCATGATTATCATTGGCTGTACCACGTGTACTAAGAATAAAATAAAAAGACAAACTTATAAATATAATTTATTATTATAAACCTTTCCTTATATTTACTCGTGCAGTAATAATGTGCATAGAACTGTACGTTAAATATAAACGGTTTTTAATTAAAAAGGCATATATTGGATCAAAATATCATTTATTTTACCTTGTTTTAAAATATTTCAGTTGGCTGAACGCTATCCTTTATCAAGGTGTTATAACAGTTTAAAGTGTGTCAACAACAAACTCAGCGCCACCACAGGTGAACGCCAACTGAAATATTTTAAAACAAGGTAAAATAAATGATATTTTGATCCAATTTTTAATTAAAGATTTATTTATGGATTGCTCTATTTTCAAAATTACGGTTTTGTGCTTTATATTAATTTAGGCCCAGCTGTGGCCTTGTCCTTATTGTTTGCGGAAGATCATTGTACGATGTAAATATTTATATGTAATTCTACTGTCCTAAAAGCTTATTTACATAGTTTGATTGAATACCATTTCTGAGATTCCACTCTTCACTGTAGCATATATAATCAGAATCATCCAATATAATATTAGAGCTCTAAGAAGCGGTCTGGTAGATTAAAATGGCACCACTGATGAAACAAACCCTCTCAATATTTAAATCGCATTAAGGAGAGTAGGAGTTTTGTTTTATGTGTAAAATAAACATTCGTGCCTTAATGATTTCATTTCCTAAATATAAAGCTGTTGTGAGATAAGCTATATCCATGCTGAGGTCATAGCCACGGGCACACAGATCCTGCCCCCAGGCTGAAGACAACCGGGTCATGCCAACAATACCTTCTGCCGCTTATTACCTCTTGGAGAGAGAAAATCACCCTGAATGTTTGCGTCACACTTGTTACCTAACTAGCGAGTTTTAGACACTCGTGTCGCCTCATACAGTAAACTCCGCCTTAAGTGTTGGACCCAGTTTTGAACGGTAATTTCTTGAATGGGACAATAAACACGTGGCTCGCCCTAGTAGTTCTTCATTCATTATTTGAACCCATGTTAAAAATAAAGATGTGTGTTCTAACCATCTATGTAATCTCATTTTCTCAAGTAATTGCTTATATATAAAGCAAGTTTTTTCTATATATCAAAATTGTAGCACAAACCTTTTTGAGTAAATACCAGGTTTCAAGATATCCAGTTGCATCTTTAGACGCTGCTGAAAATTTGTAGTAGTTCTATAAGAAGTTGAATAAAAAACATGAAATTTGGCTGAAATTTACTTCTTGTGGAGTGTGATGATTCGTTGCATTTTGGATGCAAAACTTCGAAGATCAATTAGATTAAAATTTAATTGGAAGGTTTATTTTCTTCTCTCTGTCTCGTCGTATTATAATAATTCACACAAAGTCGCGTTATTATACAATAAAACCTAACATTTAAGAAACCACTGTGAAACTGCCCTGTTTGATAGTAAATTATAGTTATTCACACATATTGTATTAAACAATTATATACTTCTATATAAATAACACAAATATTCAAATCAATTATTTATTCATAGGTATAATCACAATGAAATTGATTTCAAATAAATTTAAAAAGTGTATTCTTATGAAATTATAAATGAAGAAAAACATAATATTTCACAAAATGTTATAATATGATAATCACAATTAAGTATATTGCGGACTTATACATAAGAAAATTGAAGAAACAAATACTACGTGTTTAGGGAAAATGGATTTCAAGCATTTCAAGATTACTGAAGAACGCTAGTAGCTATGAAGATGCCGAATGTGGATTGATTTATTATCTTGTAATTGCACATGTGTATACTTTGTTATAAGATCTGACATCTTTAAGGACAACTCACAGAAGAAATGATCTTAGGACCACCATCTGAAAAGAAATAAATACTGCTCTTCACCTTATCGATAACTGCTCAAACTTTGCAGAAGTAAGACACATCGATTGTTCCCTGATCTAAATAATATACTCTCTTACATAAGCCATTTTGTTTATATTAATTTTATGAACTCTGTCGATTAATACATGTAAATTTGTTTATTTCCTCAGTAATAGGCGCAAATACTTCAATATCGCGCCTGGTTGATTAATAAATAAATAAAATAAAAAAGGAATAAATAAGTTAACAATAAGCGATAATTGCCTTATTTTTATTCAGATTTTTTAAAGTGATGGACACACTTTCGATGAAGGTGTAAAACATAATTAAGGGAAATTTGTGTTTACGAACGAGGTAAACAACAACAACAACCCTTTTTAACATAACCACAAATGGCCACCAATATATTATTCGACTAATAACACAATATATATATATTCCCTTAAAGAGTTTTCGAATTCCTCTAAAATTAGAAGATAGATTTTCCCAGAAGATAATGAATGGGAGGGAAAAGAAAGGGTGTAACCCAGTTAGGACAAAATTTCGACATTTAATTTAATAGACAGGATTTTCCTCGGGATTTCTAGAATCATGTCAACTTCCTTCTGTCCTAAATCATTCTTGGAGGATAGAATAGAGTGTCAGTAATGAAGGGAGTTAAGACACTTTTATCTTTCATGGGATATTAAGATATAATAGTGATAAACCATTTTTTTAATATAGATATCTCAAACTTTAAAATAAGATAAACTCTGCAATAGCACATATCTCTCAATTAGAGAGAGAAACGCATTTAGCAATAGCTGATAGGATAAAGATAAAATCGGAAGATTAAATAACATGTGTTGGTATATTATAATGGTTTGTATGCTCTAATAGTCATGGGTAGTTTAGTGGCTTGCCATTTTTCTGGAGGCTAATATTGATATATGATTTAAAAAAAAAAAGATATTACATCGTGTTGGAAATTTCAGAAAATATTTTAAATACTTAATCCAGTACTTCTCAAAAGTTTCTTCTCTTTACATTTATGGTTTAAAAGGATATTACTTTTCCATTGAGCTAGGCGCAAGGACTTGTAACATGTTGTTGTTGTTGTGTCCAATGAAGAGCCACAGATATCTCCATGCATCTCTATCACAGCAGTCGCAATGATTTGTAACATAATTTGAATATAAGAAACCCTTTTACAGAGTACTTGATTAGGTATTTAAAAAATAGGTATATACCACTTTATTTAATATTATATCAAAACATTTTACCAAATATTTCCGCGTAAAGAGGTAGAGATTATTACTTCGGTAAATATGCTTCAATACGAATACGTTGGCCATGTTTTACCCGAATTTTCGAAACCGATGCTATCGCATACTCATCAATACGACTCAGTACGTTTTACTCAAGGAATATAAAGTAAATGTAATGTTTGGAGGTATGAAGCCCCTTATTACTATCTATTATTGTTTATTCCATAGTCTGGGACCATATGTAAGATTCTTTATTGAAAAATGTGTATAATTAAAAATATATCATTATTAATAAACGTTAAATATATTCGTAAATTAAATTTTATTGCCATCTATCGTTAAAATTTTACACAAATAAATTTACTGGCAATGTGTTTCTTTTAAGAATCATCAAATATTATCTCTACAGACCTTACTGCAATGATATGAGTTATTGAATGAGAGGGCTTGGCTCATCAGTAGTGAACCCTCTCAGCGGTTTCGCCAAATTAATCTCTAGACCGCTCTACTATTGTATTGGACTGGTTTTGTTATAAACCCTGCATTTTCTATGGAAGGCAGCCTATAAGCTTATGTCCATAGTTCACTAAACACCCCTAAGCTGCCTTCCATAGAAAATGCAGGGTTTATAACAAAACCAGTCCAATACAATAGTAGAGCGGTCTAGAGATTAATTTGGCGAAACCGCTGAGAGGGTTCACTACTGATGAGCCAAGCCCTCTCATTCAATAACTCATATCATTGCAGTAAGGTCTGTAGAGATAATATTTGATGATTCTTAAAAGAAACACATTGCCAGTAAATTTATTTGTGTAAAATTTGTTAAATATATTCGTTTATATGGATTGAAAGGGCTCTGGCGGAGATGATAATGATTTTAATGTACCAAAAGTGACACCTATCTCAAAATGCACAATGAAACAATTTTAAAACCATTTTGAGTTATAATTATAGTGCAAGACGTAAAGTTAGTAATAATGAATGCGCCACAACAACATTTTTGGCAAATTCTGAAAAAGCTAACCTCTGTATACCATGCATTAATGATGTTTAAATATTAAGTTATTTTATAACTGTCGTGTCGAGCTACTGCGCTTTAACTACGAACCAACTCTTAAGCAATTGTCCTTCATTGCCAAGCTAAGAGTACTGTAGAAAACATGGCGTAACTAGACTACTGAGAGCTAACTGCCAAGCTCTTAACTACCTTACTATGGACTGTTTAACTAATTTACACGTCCTATTTATAGCGCACCAATATGTTATATTAAAACTATGATACTACAACAAAGAACAAATATGTGAATACACCACAATGACCAAAGATATACCTGATCAATTCAGATGCGGCTTTGACTACAGCGTTATAAGATTTTTACAGGAATATTTATTTATGTTGTGTAATATCTACAACTTTATCTATGTGTTGTGTTTGTTAGGGGAAACTTACAGATATTAATTGCATTTAGGAATAATGCTAGTGTGATATACCAATATAATTGTTGTTCGCGTTTACCACCGAGCTCAAATCCTATGGGCTACGGTGCAGCGATGAATAACTTGAATGATTTACTTGAATAGATTAACTTGAATAAAAGGAAAACTCTACACAATTCGAACAGGAACCTTTTGAATTTATTATCTCTTTGAGTAGGCTACACGAATGAATTTAATGAATGACTTAAAACTAGAGTGATTGACTAGACTGACTTAAAAACAACAACTAGAAATAACTAAGCAACACAAAATATATATACAACAGTGTTGCCGAATCAATAAAATATGTACACAGATTAAATCAAAATAAATAATTATGTAAAACAATGACCAACAATTTATATTATAAATGACAAACAAGAAAATATGCAATTTAACCAAACATACTCCCCCCCGTTGGACAGCCAAGTCCAACAAGAATAGAATTCATTCCTTGAATGGCAGAGGAGCTATCTTGGTGATGGGACGCTTGAGTACATTCTTTGGAGTTTTAAGGTCTACGACTCGCACGTGTCCGTCTGGTCCTTTATAGGTCTTGATGATTCGCGCCAGAGACCAATGATGAGGAGGTGTGGAGTCTTGTTTCATGAGTACAAGCTGTCCAGATTGTAGATCTTCATGAGTCCTATGCCACCTTGGACGTGCTTGTAACAGATTAAGATAGTCTTGGGACCATTTTTTCCAAAAAATATTCTTCATTGATTGGATACATTTCCAACGGGAAATGTGACTTAAATCATCCACAACTTCATCTGGAATAGCTAGAATAGGCGAACCAATCAAAAAATGTGAAGGAGTTAGTGCTTCATAAGAATCAAAGTTGGAATCAAGGGGGAGAAGTGGTCTCGAATTCAAAATTGCTTCTATCTGAGTAAGCAACGTGTAAAATTCTTCAAAGTTAAGAATGGCCGACTTCGTTACTTTGATTAAATGACTTTTAACAGATTTAATACCTGCCTCCCAAAGTCCACCAAAATGGGGAGCGGAGGGAGGAATAAAATGCCACCTAATTCCTCTTTGAGCACAGAAATTTTGAATATCTAACTCCCTGTAAAAATCCAATAAAACTCTATTGGCCAATTTGAAATTTGTAGCATTATCACTGAAAATATCTGAAGGCAAGCCGCGTCTCGAGGTAAATCTCCTAAGAGTAGCTATAAATGCTTCTGCAGTGAGATCAGAAACCACCTCAAGATGTATTGCCTTGGTGGTAAAACAAATGAATAAAACAATATAAGTCTTAAACAGTATTTTTGATCTTTTTAACATTGGCTTAGTAATGATAGGGCCCGCCAAATCTACTCCGACTCGTTGGAAAGGCCGGGATGGCACCACCCTTTCAAGTGGCAATTCACCCATAATTTGAGTCACGACCTTGGATCGATGTTTAAAACAGGTAATACACCGATTCAGAACTCTCTTCACTGCAGCTTTACAAGAAATAATCCAATACTTCTGAGAAATCATAGATAATGTTGTTTGTAGACCCGAATGTAGAGATTGTTTATGATAATGTTCGATAATCAAATCTGTACAATGATGTCTTTTTGGTAGGATTATTGGATGTTTTCGACTATAATCAAGATTTGAATGTTGAAGTCTTCCTCCAACTCTAAGAATTCCATCAGCATCAAGGAAAGGATTTAGGAACCTGAGATTGCTTTTCCCCGACACAAAGCCCTTATTTCGAAGCCACCCAATATCCTGAATAAAATCTTGATTTTGAATTAATATGATGATTTTAACCGTTGCATTATGAATTTCTGAGGCTGATAGGAATCGATTTAACGATTTATTAGTTGATTTACAATTTGAAATGAATCTCAAACAAAATGCCATTACATCAACTGTTCTTATCCAAGATGAGTATTTCAGAAGTAATTCGGGCATAGGTCCCATTATAGAGTGATAGACCAATATTGTCGACCTCTCCTCAATCAATGTTTCCGGAGAGAGTTCATCTGAGGAAGGCAAATCGATGTAAGAATTAACCGATGGGTCCTGCAACCAATGTGGACCCTGCCACCATAACTGGTTATCAACTAATTGTGCAGGAGTTAGTCCTCTTGTAGCCAAGTCTGCAGGGTTTTCCGAACCTGGTACATGGAACCATGAATGGGGTGGTGTCTTTCTCTGAATAGTTGAAACCCTATTAGCAACAAAAGTCTTCCATCTTTTAGATTCTGATTTTATCCAATTAAGAGCAATGGTGGAGTCGCTCCACAAGAAAATTTGATCAAAATGCAAACTCAATGACTCTTTCACCGCAACAAATAAATTTGCCAACAGCAAAGCGGGGCAAAGATAAGGCCTTGATTGGAGCAACTTTTGTTTTAGATGCAATTAAAGATATATCAATTGATCCATTATGCTTACAAGATTTTACATAAATAACTGCTGCATAGGCCTTTTCCGAAGAATCACAAAATCCATGTAATTCTAGAGTGAGAATAGAACTTCGGCAAGGAATGTACCTCGGGATTGAAATTTTGTTCAATTGATTAATATCTCCCTCAATGCCTGTCCATTGCCTTTGAATACACTCGGGCAATCTCTCATCCCAGTTGCATCCCTTGGCCCAGAGTTTTTGCAGCATGATTTTAAAAATGATAACCAAAGGAGCCATCCAGCCCAAAGGATCGTAGATTATCGCAATCAATGATAGAAGTGACCGCTTAGAAGATACTTGAATATCAGGGGGCTTCACTCTGATGGTAAATGAGTCTAAGCTAGGATCCCACAAAATGCCCAGTAATTTAACTGACGGGAGATCCTTGAAATCAAAGGATTGATTGATGCCCTTTTGATCTTTAGGTAAGAAGTCAAGTATTTTTGGACTGTTAGAAACCCATTTCCTAATGGGAAAACCTCCTTCAGCTAACAAAGCAATGATCTGTCGAATCAAAACTTGTGCCTCTTCCACAGTATCTGCTCCTGTAAGAAGGTCATCGACATAAAAATCTCTCTTCACAATTTCCGAAGCAACAGGATAATTCATCGCTTCGTCATCCGCCAACTGATGCAACGTTCTAATGGCCAAATATGGAGCGCATGCTGTTCCATAAGTGATTGTTGTTAACTTATATTCTTGAATAGCATCTGATGGTGAATCACGCCACAAGACTCTCTGATAGTCACTATCATCAGGATGAATCAATATCTGCCTATACATCTTCTCAATATCTGCAGATAGTGCAACAAAAAAGGTCCGAAACCTCAATAGAAGGTCAAAGATGTCTGTTTGTAACTTAGGACCTATATGCAAGGCTTTATTCAAAGAAGGACTATAATCAGAGCAAACTGAGGCATCGAAGACTACTCTGAGATTAGTAGTAGTACTCTCCTCCTTTAGCACACAATGATGTGGCATATAATAGACTTGCGACGAGGATTTAGGAATATCTACAGCTGAGATAATTTGCATATGATTTAGCGATGAATATTCCTTCATAAAAAAATTATACCGACTATAAAGCTGCTCACTCTTTAATAACTTATTTTCAAGAGAAAGAAATCTCTTAAAAGCAACTCTTCTTGAATTTCCGAAATTCGGAGTAACCCTAAAGGGTAATCTTACTTGATGCCTTCCAGTTGTAGTTCTTAAAACATTAGCTCTAAAGTGTTGTTCACAATCCATTTCTTCTTTGGTTAGGATAGGCTGGGCACAGGGCGGAATAGAGTCCAACTCCCAGAACCTTCTGAGTTGATTATCTACAGAAGTAGCACAGAATGTCAGAACACTATGATGCAATGAACCATCTGATTGTTGAGCCATGATTTTGCCCGAGAGAAGCCAACCCAACTTCGAATTACATGCTGTTGGACCCCTCTCGTATTGAAACCTAACCTGTCCTGTATACATACTTGGGGCAATATCAGCTCCAATGATTATATCAATGGGAGCGGGCTTGTCAAAGGTTGGATCCGCCAGCCTTAGGCCAACCAGGTGAGGCCACCTACTCCTCTCCATTACAAAGTTTGGCAGATTACATGTGATTTTATTTAAGATTAAGGCCTTAGCGGTGAATAGCATGTTTGAATAGTGAGGAGAGAAGGTGATATCCACCTCTCCTAACGGCTTGTCCAAGTAGTTATCTCCAATGCTATACATAGAGGCATCTGAATAATTTACAGGAAGATTCAACGTTTTTCTCAGTGAGTCAGTTATCAAAGTCCTTTGCGATCCAGTATCGACTAAAGCTCTGGCCATGCAAGAATTACCATATAGATCATTCACCCTTATTAAAGCTGTTGATAGCAAGATCTGACTAGAAGAACTAGAATGATTAATTGAATGTGTCTGAATCACAGAATTAAGACGAGCCGATGAATTTACATTAGATCTCCCTGAAGAATCAACTCTGTTGGCATTACTAGACTCTACTGCATGTTTGGGCCCAGGCAGTGAAATAGAGTCGTGTGATTCAGAACTAAATGCGTGAAGCAAGGTATGATGCTTCAGTTTACATACTCCGCAAACTGCAGTGTACTTACACGCATATACAAAGTGGTTTGATCTAAGACAATTATAACACAACCCGTTATCCTTTACAAACCTCCATCTCTCTTGTAGTGACTTATTTTGGAACAAATGACACTTTGCTAACAAATGTGGATTTTTGCATAACATGCAGGGAGTGCAAGCTGCATGTGAATTTGGACGGGATACCGATGTAGCATGAGAATAAACCCTATTCGGTTTGGGTGAGGTCTTTGAAGTTTCTCTTAATCTTAGATTTGCACGGCTCCGTGCATATTTCTCTAAGAATGTTATCAACTCCTCATAAGAGGGATAACCCTGCACATCAATGTGCAACTCCCAGTCCTTTTTTAGTGAATTATCAAGTTTTGACTGGATAATATATATTAGTATTAAATCCACAAGAGTGTTTCTCTCCAAACCCAATGTACTTAGATTTTGAACACCCTCATTGCAGATATCCAAAAATTCATAAAGAGCCTTATCCGAGTCACCCTTAATGAATTTAAGATTTAAAAATTTCTGAATTTGCCTAAAAGCCAGTTCCCTTTTATTATCATACCTGTGTATTAAGGTTTGCCAGGCTATGGAATAATTTTCATCCGAGATGCTGAATGCCCTAACCAATCTCGCAGCGTCTCCCCTAAGGGCAGAAACAAGATATTGCAGTTTCTGAGAATTTGCAAGTGCTCTATTTTGGTCTATTACTTTTATGAAAATTTCTTTGAATCCTAACCATTCCGAAAAATTACCACTAAAAAGTGGCAACTGAAATTTAGGCAGTTTTATAGAAAATTCTTCAGAAATCGATTTATCCTGTTTAATACCATCTAATAATCTATTAATGCTGACAAGCATACTATCAATTTCTTTTACTGCATTATAAGTTATTTTAAATTTTTCCGCAATATCCAAGCTTTTATATTTTGCTAATTTTAAAACCTGACTATCGAGATTCAACTTTAAAGTATTTAAATTATCTTTTGTATGATTCAACACATGCAAATCACCGGTTAACAATTGAGATTCTACGTCTTCTTTAAATAAATCTATTTTAGATAAATATTGTTCAAAAATAGTTATTTCTGTCTCCATATTAAAAGAATATAATCACAAAATAAACAGATTGATCCTACCTTGATACTTAAAATGTAGAAACTGTGCGGATGGCGGTTGGGTTGACTCACAAGGGATGGGTTAACCTGGCCTTTGGAGGATTGATTCGGGACTTGAATTCGAAAAAAAAATGCCGCTGGCCTGTTTCAGATGGACCTGTTGATTCTTCTTTAGATTTAAAAAATTTCTTTTCGAATGTAGCCTCCTCGCAGAGCCGTAGATTCTTTCTTGAATATTTCCTGTCGCGACGCAGAGTTCCTCACAGGGGGCACCAAAATGTTGTTCGCGTTTACCACCGAGCTCAAATCCTATGGGCTACGGTGCAGCGATGAATAACTTGAATGATTTACTTGAATAGATTAACTTGAATAAAAGGAAAACTCTACACAATTCGAACAGGAACCTTTTGAATTTATTATCTCTTTGAGTAGGCTACACGAATGAATTTAATGAATGACTTAAAACTAGAGTGATTGACTAGACTGACCTAAAAACAACAACTAGAAATAACTAAGCAACACAAAATATATATACAACAGTGTTGCCGAATCAATAAAATATGTACACAGATTAAATCAAAATAAATAATTATGTAAAACAATGACCAACAATTTATATTATAAATGACAAACAAGAAAATATGCAATTTAACCAAACAATAATATAATTTTAAAATATATCATGCATAATAATTATTATTAAGTTATTATCAAGTTATTAATGAAGTTTATAAGAATGGCTGTCATGTTACAAATCCCTCCATAGAACGGATAAAAACAAACAAACAAAACTTCAATTCGATATTTGATAACGCTATTTGAAATTATTATACTTGTAAGTACAACGAGCTCAAGGAGAGGGGTATTTTAAAGAAAAAATAAAATATATTTTAATCAAAGAATGTTGAAACAACTTTAAGTATAAATTGAGAATATGTGAAAGTTAGGGAGGGTTCTTATATCCTTTCTTTAAACCATCTTCTGTCTTTCTCTCTCTAACCTCATCGAGTTACCCATTCTGCGGGCAGGCATTCTTGTCTTCATCGACAGAGTCTTTCCCGCAAAATGAAGCAGCGTATAATAGCTAAATATATAATTCATACATGAGATTATATATCTTTTAAAATATTCTCTTTATATTCATAATCATTAAATATTTACTTCAATGTTATCCAATATAAATATATGACCTTATATTTTTTACACAATTCATGTTGTTCTAAAATATATATTCCTATATGAATTTTATAATAAAGACAGTTTTGAAAAGTCTAACTCTCTTTCTAATTAATAGTTGAAAATTACATTTAAAAATGTGAAAATAATGAATAAACTCATATACAAGATTAGAGTTATGGATGTATAATTCAATAACTATGTTGTTAGTTCAATGTACTTGTCCCTCGAGGTGTATTTGTTTTCGTCTGAGTTAAAAACAACAACGGAATGTAACAATGGCAAGCAGCCGACTCTCGCCCTCACCATTTCTTCTTTCTTCTTCCAACATGTCAGATACTACGGCTTCTTTAGTTGTCGCCATCATTAATATTCTTTCCTATGTATCGCCATGCTCTAGAAATTTTAATAAGCTATTTTTATACCATCTTGAAAGCACAAACAAAATGGAATTTGTTCATTTGTCCTACGTGTCTTGTTAACATGTGTAAATGGATTTAAAAGCCAAAGGTTAAATTATAAGCATCTGATAAGGGACAATTTGGATTATAGATTATGAACACAAGGTAATAAGACCAAATTCAAATAAATAAATAGTGTGTGACGTTTCAGTAATAGCGCTGTTACCGAAACGTCACACACTATTTTTTATTTGGATTTGGTCTTATTACCTTGTGTTTATAAACTATCTATTTTAATAATCACTCCGGAAATTTCCATCTTTAAATATGTTAACTCTAAATAATGATAACGTAATAACATTAATAATCACAGTAGAACAACCATGAGAGGACACTTGCGCTAGAGGGCACTTCTCTACAAAAGAAATTTTTAAGTTACCATTTTTACAATTTTGCAACTCTCGGTAAGAGGATACCTCTCTTTAAAGGACACTTTAACTCTACAATTAGGTGTCTTTTACAAGGAGGTTCTATTGTATAAAATTTAGGTCACATATTTTGACATATTTATTATATAGTATCTAGTTGTATATTTATTTTACGATCTAATAGCTACCCAGTATCGTGTTATGTTTCATAGCTTCAGATTAAGAAGACTCCTGTGAAATCTCAGCTTGTTTTGTGTTCGTTTATAATAGAATAATTAGCGTTCACAGAAATTTTTTTTATGTCCTTTATTATTTAAAAAAAGACTCATTTAAATGCTCTGCTTATAATTAATCCATTGTCTTGGTTTCTAATATTTTTCAAAAATAAATTATACTAGCAATTCAATATCGTAGTATAAATGAGAGGATATATTAAGAACCATATTTAATTTCATGATTTCAAAATCGAACCGCCATTTTTTGTTTGCTATTTGCTTATTCATGTCGTTGTAGATCGTAGCCTACCCTTTACTGATGATAGCTCTAGTTCCAAACCAGAGTATAGTTTCTGAATATACCAAAACTATTGTTAACTCGTATTTACTGATTTGAACGATATGCGTCGAGCTGATCAAAGAAACGTTGGTTTTATTTGCATATCTCAAAGAAAGCTGTGATATGTATATAAGTGTAACGTGGAAATTTTTAAAATTTTCTCTTTATATAAGCAGATACGTGTACGTTATATATTCTCACAAGGACAAAAATTAAAAATTATTTAATAGACTCAAATTGTCTTTATTAAAGATATCCTACAAAGGGAGTAGTTAAGAATTAGATAAGAAACTTTAAGAAGAAGAAAATATGTATACAAAAGAGTAGACTAGATGTAGACACGAGGTTTACAATGAGTATATAAGAGGTAAACGAGAAGTTGACAATAAAATGTCCATGTATGCAGAGCACGTACAATTTTCCATATTTTCCAACGTACGAGTAGTATGTAAATAGTGGTAGTCAGTTTGAGGAGGGAGGTCCAGGCAAATCCGCTTTTCTGTATTGGACCGGAGCGCATTACGAGATGGCATTTTTGTGACCCATTTTCGTGACAAAATTTTGAGCAAACTTTTATTATTTCGTTATTTAATTATCTCAGGAGTATTTGGAAGAGGGTTCTAATGTTGTCGGAGGAGTGGTATAAACATCGATTTTCGACAGCCACGACCTAGGCTCGAATCCCGCTTTTGGCACTTTTTTTCTAGAGAGAAAAAATGCTTCAATAGCCCCAGAATTTTGCGAAATTTCAATCACACCAGTGAGTACCACTAACTAAACGAAGCTCTGATACACCTGTAAATGCAAAAGTCAAACTGATTGATGATGTGTAGACATATGGTATACACATAGTAAAAGCAGACGCTAACAATTCACCATGATTATCATGGTCTGTACTTGAGATAAGTATAAAACAAATAGATAATGTTCCATGCTAAAATAACTATATCCTGATAATTTATAACTTCCCGCTGACTTTTCATGGGTACCATGTATGTCCACACAATCTAATCTTTACTACTCTAAAGATGTGTTTATGCAACATGTACGAGGATATGATGGAAAATCGTTACTTGGTCATTTCAGTTTAGTGTGTTTCCTGCTAAGTTTTCCTCACCACGAACTGGTACCGCGGGAAGCCTGTAAATCAAACACAATGACACGTCTAGCACAAGGATAAACACAGGTCACTTCCCTTCTTTTATATGCATATTCACATAGCTCACTCAATAAATCAACTTTTTATAATTTATTATTCCCCGTTTTTGTCCTTCCGTGCCGCTATTTTGTCTAGAGAGGGTCCTACTTAACGGTCCATGACACCCGTTGACGGCGCGAGTGTTGCCTTCAAAAGTACTCCAAGACAAATATAATAATTAGTTTATAAAATAATAATTTTATAATTTGATCTCATATCCAAGTGTTCTACAAAAAATTATTGAATTGAAAATTTTGGAGGTTAAATGTAAGTTTATGCTTTTAACAAGAAAAACCTAATTGTTGATTGTGTGGGTATTTCATGCATTTGAAAAACGTTATATAAACTACTAATAGATTATTTATATTTTATTTTGAATTCTATGTGTGAGGAAATAACTCCTTGTAACCCTTGTCAAGGAAGATAACTTTCACCTTTATTATCTAGTACGTTTTGCCACATTTTAGCTATGTATATTTGAAACTGTCTTAGCGTTGCGGGGGGGGGGGGGGGTGACCCTGGGTAGAACAGGCAAAGTATGTCTGGAGTCATGTACTCCTGGTAGAGTCACCCAGGGCATGAAGACTGTCTTACTAAGCCCATCTAAATATTAACAGGAAAAGAAGCAAACTCGTATTCTTACCTTTGTGTGCCTCAGATGTTCAGGAAACGCATCCAATTACTCCGTATGAATTCCACTTTTTCCCAGACCCATAACTACCGTATCAAAGCTAGACAATTTTTGACAATTAACATAATTTCATTGACATCTTGTCAATACATGCGAAAGTTCACAGTCTTCACTATTTTAAAAAGGTAATCATATATATATTTATACATAACACTATGTACAATGAATATGCCCCCCTGCCACCGCTGCAGAGTTTGGTGGAGAATCGCCAGAGGACCTCCAGCGACACCACGCATTTCGCCATCCACGAAGAAAATTTAGATCGCGTGCTTCGCCACTGAGGAGATAGTGATAGCGTGGTCCTCGAGACCAACTGGAAAGACTATCAACTCTTAAAGATAGAGAAGAGTGGACTTCTAGACATGGTCTAACGAGATAAGCTCCACCACCACCATATTGGAATATTTTTGATTATCCTGTGATATGCCCAAATTACATTAGAGTTGTTCACATCCATATAACCCTGGCATATATGACAATTGTGATAGAAACCCTGTGATCCTTCCAATATGTATATATCAACGTTCGTGCATATAAATATAACACTTATACCCAATACAAATGGGAATATATATGTACATTGTGATAGATACCCTGTGATGTGCCCAAAATACTTTAGAGCAGATTAATATACATAACATCTCTAGTTTAACATTCGATTACACAGCCTAAAAGCTGGTGTACATATATCAAAACTCGGTAATCATGTGGAAGCACATGTTTGCGGATGTATACAGCGTTCAAACACCTGCCATCCGTACCTTCACATGCATGTACGGCACCCCGTGACCCAGTAGGTGTGCACACAGTGATCCAGCCAATAAGCGGGGGCGAGGCACCCGTCAAACACGGGGGCCGACATCACCTTTGGTGCCCCCGATACCTTCTCGAGTGTGCTGACCTTCTTCCCCCCACACCTTTATAGGAAAACACGGAAAACAAAATGCTCAATCAGCGTGGGAAGAGATAAAGGAGAACTTTGACTCTACCCATACGCCAAAGTCCGACTTTATGAATGAACATTCTCAAAAAGAGTGTGTTGAATGAAACAAAATAAATTGTATAATATAAAAGCTAGTCCAATATATTACTGAACTCCAGGAACCATGGTTGACTTATGTCTCTCTATTTCTGATTTGGATTTTCGGCCATTAGCTTACTCACGCCATTTATTTTAGAACTACCTCTGTGAAAACAAAGTAAAATCCTTTATTTTCAAATATATACTTTTAGATAACTTTAACTAAAATAAACATGTTATTTATATGCTGGAATATAATTTTTTTTACTAATAAATATTAGGTTCAACTTAGACACATCCTTGATTACAAATAATTCAATAATTGAAGTCTTTAAAATTAAAGGTTTTATTTATATATATAATTCATTAGTTTAACGATATAATTTATAATGAAGGGTTTATATGGCCAGAATGACTGCAAATAGATATTTTCTATAATCCGACTTTTAGATGAACGATTAATTTATAGATTATTCACGAAATTTTAAAGATGATATGAAAGATAATTTTCCATTATTGAAAATAACTATTGTTTTTTTTTTCAACAAGCAGAAGTCGAAAGCGAAATTTCCAATTTAAATAAGTGAGAGATTTAAATAAATATACTTATGGGGACCACAATGACATCAATCACAATGAAGAATTCTCCCTCGCTTTTCTCTTCGTCTTGCTGATGGCTATAATCATCTTTGATTGGTTAATGATCCACAAAATAATGACTTCCCACATGTGGATGAATAAAACAAGCCTGTCGCCAATGCCACCACGGAGCCTGACCAAGTCTAGAGGCCCAATCCCCCCTCAAACCACCTGAACATTCCTGGCCTAAAGGTACAGCTTCCACACACTAACGATGGTACCAGCTTGAAATATGTACATGGATGGCTTTTATATATTTATAAAGGAAGACAAATATTATGGAATAATTAGAAATCAACGATTAGTTAATATTTATTCCTAAAGATGGCGGAAACCATCAGTAACTTTCAGTTGCACGATCAGATGTATTTTGATAAATTTAACCACTCATATCAGTACAATTTCACTTTTTTTTTCTATTTTGCCTAAACATATTCCTAAAAATTAATTTTAAAGTTTCAGCGTTTTGCAACAAGAATCTTTTTTTTTTGTTTCTTATCTCAATATATTTACCTTTTGGAAACTAAAGCGAGGGGGTAAGTCCCACTTTTATTATTGAGATTTCACTAGTAAAGCCATTTCAAATTAACTAAAGTATTATTTTCTACAATATAATGCGGCCTATGATTGTAGAACGACACTTGAAAATATCCCGAATGTGTTTCTTTTGAACGAAAAATCTAAATTTATTTTAAGGAGAAATAATCGTTATTTCTCCTTAAAATAAAGTATTATATTGTAACGTAGAATATTAGGAAAGACAAACTTCAGAATGACATAGAAATTTATTTAAGACAAGAACAATAATATAAATATATAAAATATAAGAGAAGCTATGAGGAAAGTTTATACAGTATCAGAATATAGAGATCACAAAATTGATAATCTGCTAGTAAAATAATGTATACTTTGCTACAATATAACTAAATCAACAGTTACACTCTATATAATATATGCCATTATTTTATTTATTTAATTTTTTTAAAGGCAACAATAGAAGGTCTAAGAGATTTTCGTGTTCCACCGAGGAACTTTAAAGTCAAAGTTAACATTAAGCAAATATTAAGGAAAAGGCATCTCCTTAATTTATGCACCTTATCCCAGTACAATATCCCATTTGTACTATTTTTTCACATTAAGCAAATAGTGTAAAATATTATTACATTTAAATAATAATATTGCTATTTATATACGCTATATATGTATATTAAAGATATATATACAATTAATATAACAATTGTATATTATATATAATATTTTTCAAAATTGAAAGAGAGATTCATCAATAAATCAATCGGTCTCTTCTAGCTGCAATTCTGATCTTTTTATTTTTTTTTTCACGAACAATTTTTCTCATTTTTTAACATCCTGTTAGTGTTTCGTAGAGGATGGAAATTTGTAGGATTAGAGTTATTCTCGAATAAATTCCAACACAAACCTACCCACGGGGTTCCTAAAGAATGGATTTTATATGTAAGACCTTTCACCCACGGGGTTCCTAAAGAATGAATTTTATATGCAAGACCTTTCACACACGGGGTTCTTAAAGAATGAATTTTCTATGTAAGACCTGCCAACACATATCTATACTCGAGGTAACTGAGGAAAATTGATTTCTTAGGTAAAACCTGTCAAAACATATCAATACACGGGATGCCTAAAGAAAGGATTTCCTTTGAAAGAGACCTGCTAAAACACACGTATCCACGGGGTACCAAAAGAATGGATTTACTATGTAAGACCGCATCATGGTTACAGGAAGAAAGTGTTTAACGTCAAGCCGTACTCCACAAATCACCCAGAGTTACACAATACAGCCGCTAAGTAGAACACCTGACCAGAATTAGTGGAGGAAGTGTCGCGACGCCCGGAGCAGTGTGTTAGGGAAATTAATGAAGCAGGAGAAAGACAAGCCGTTCGGGCGGAAGTAGTCAGTTCTTGTCACGTTTACACCCCAACATTGAATACTGCGTTCTGCACTCAAGATAATTCCTCATCAAACAGAACATGTAGAATTCATGGTTCAAGATGAAATTGTGGAAGGCGTTTAAAAACTACAAAGATTTCTCACAATGAGTTTCTTTTTTTCTTCAAATGCAAGCTTTTAAGCGATAATCGCCATTCAATGGGTTTAATTAAAACAGCGACTATTTCTTACAAAAAAGTGTATTTATAAATAATACATATTCGTAAACACTTCTTGTGAGAAATAGTCGATGTTTCAATTAAGCCCGTTGACTAGCGATTATCACTTGAAAGCTTGCATTTTAAAATTAAAAGAAACTCGTTGTTAGAAATATTTGTAGATTTTAAAGAAAATTTTGAAAAAGAAGTATACTGAAGACAGAATTATTTCTAGTACTCTTTTCACAACATACGAAAGGAGAGTTTCAAAAACAATGAACGAAAAGTAATAAAAAATATTCGAGAGGTTTTGACCCTTCAGAATGAACCATTATAGTATTATCACCAGCTTGATGCACCAAGCCGTTTCAACTATTAAATTATCCTTTTTATATTTTCATATTCACACACTATTTGGAAGTTGTTCTAAGTAATGGCGTTCCTTTAAACTACCGAGATCTATTATTTTACCTAATATCAAGTACTCCTTACACATTATGGGAGAATAAAATTACAAAGAAATGTTTATAAAGAAAGTTTGATAATACTGGTAAAATAATTTATTATATAAAGTAATCCCTTGTGTGTTTTTTTAAATATATATATCTCTATATACATAAAAGTCAATGTCTGTCTGTTTCGCGATAAACTAAAAAACTACTGAACCAATTGGTACCAAATTTTGCAAGTCACTTTTTATAAACATGAGGAAAATTTTCGGATGCATTTTGATCAGTATTTTCGACTATTTATTTTTTTCATGTGAAGAAATTTTTTTTACGCGGAGGAAATACGAGGCGAAGTAACAACACCAGGCTAATTAAGAGACCAATGAGCGGTCTGCATTTTTTTTTTCAAGTTGCTTGCGTACTTTTTTTAAAAATATCTTTTTATACAAGTGTTACTTTTTTCACAAAAGTATTGAGTATTGAGAGAGAAATTTATATTACTAAGTTTATGGTAAGTGCACCTAATGCAATTTAAAAAAATAAACTTTACAAAATTAACGTTACTGTATATAAATAATTGCTTTCGTATTTTTTATTAATTTTGTTTTGCCTTTTGTTTTTTTATGCCTTTTAAAAAATAGTTCAAAATGCAGTCGCAGTCATTAGCAAACACATATGTTTGCGTCATTTCCATGTGCTTTTTATTTTTTACAGAAAAATATTTACATGCCAGTATTTTGGATTAATATTTTTATAAACCTATTTTTTCTTATTTTCTTACTGAGAAGATGAGCATCTCAGTCAAGATCAATCGCAGTCACTCACTCAACTCGGGCAATTTCAAGGGTTAATGCGCTGGGGCCGGTAACTGAGGGTTGGGTGGAAAAGCTGCTATCTATTTAAACTATATTGATTTTGGAACAACTAAATGGATTGCAAAAAATAATTAAATCAAATATCTAAACACAAATATAATGCAATTTTTGCAATCACACACGCTTATTTCCTGTAGTTTATGTGTTACTTCTGTATTGCTATTCTATAGCACTTCTACTATTTATTATTGATGTACTTTCATTATGAAGGAAATTTCACTCAAGGGATTTCTCGGGCGAAGCCGGGTCATTCGTCTAGTAAAATTATAAATTTAATAATTAATAAAATTTATTTCATACTTAATTCATTTCATATATATGAAAAAACGAAAGAAAAAAAAAGAAAGATAAAATACGGTGGCTGCGGCATCATTAGTGTGTTGTTTTTGGCCAAAAGGTCGCGCACAAGCAACGATGTGTGAGCAGGGGCGTTATCGTGGTGCAAAAGCCAATTTTTGTTCTTCCACAAATCCGGGCGTTTCTGGCGGATTGCTTCGCGCAAATTGCGCATAACTTGCAGGTAATATTCCTTATTGACCGTTCTACCCTGTGGCAAGAACTCATGATGCACCACGCCCCTGCAATCGAAGAAAACTGTCAGCAAAACTTTCACATTCGACCGAACTTTGCGCGCTTTTTTCGGTCTTGGTTCGTGCGGCAGCTTCCATTGAGATGATTGAGCTTTGGTTTCCACGTCATAACCATAAACCCACGATTCGTCACCAGTTATGACCCTCTGGAGCAAATTTGGGTCGTCGCGGACAGAGTCCAACATCTCATTAGCAATGTTCATGCGATGCTGTTTTTGGTCGCAATTGAGCAATTTTGGTACGAATTTCGCGGCGACCCGTCTCATGCCCAAATCATTGAAAAAATCGAATGGCACGTGCCAATCGATATGTTTAGGTCCTCAGCAACTTCTCTAACGGTGATTCGACGATTGGCCAATATCATTTTCTCCACTTCATTAATTTTTTCGTCTGTTGTTGAAGTGCTCGGGCGTCCGGCACGCTCTTCGTCGTTCACATCTTCTCGGCCTTCTGAGAACATTTTGTACCACCGATAAACGTTGCTTCGGTCCAAAGTAGCTTCTCCGTATGCCACAGTCAACATTCGGAATGCATCCGCGCACTTAATTTCGTTTTTCACACAAATTTTGATACAGGTTCTTTGATCCATTTTTTTAATAGGTAAAAATCGAAGACGATCCAAAACACCTGCAAGCAAAGCAGCTGTCAACAATTAAGTGAACATTCAAAATGGCCGAGCTTGTCGGCATAAGTGAGAGACATGAGTACCAACATAAAGCCACAAAAAAGATCGAAATTCGAATATACGTAACCCGCGAAAATTCAAAATTCGCGACACTTTTTGAGCACACCTCGTACATACTGTGATAAAAATGTACTCGAGTAAACCCCGGGCATTGCTTGGTGTGTGTATGTTGTGTGTGTTATTGGGTGCAAGTTAAGAATAATAATTATATAATAAAATAATTAACACATTTGTTGAAACATTATTTTTGGCAAGCATCCACTCGAGCAGAACCTGAAAGTGCTTTTTTTAAACATTACTTATATCGAGTGAGTAAATTAAAAAAATGCTGAAATATAGTCGAATTTATATAAAACACTTTTATATATGGGGATTAAACATGAGGGTATAGCAGGAAAGATGTTATCATATATATTGGGAGAATAGAACGAATCGCAATTATGAAAAACACTTTATCGCATCACAATAAGTTTTTTGCATTAATTTAAATTAGGTAGAGTATAAAATATAAAAAAAATATACTCTCGCTTTTATTCCAGATCTAGCCATAATTTTATACCATTAAATATGTATATCAGTTATTGGTTTAATTTAAATAGCCTATATTTAAAGTTCAAATTTATCTATGCACCTACTTGCTAAATTTATTAATTTTTCTATTAGAAGTTTTAAAATTGAAGAGTGCATGTGACCTTTGAGCCCCTTTTATTTATACATGCTGCTCGAGTGAATGTTTCTCTGAAATAATCTTGTTTCTGCCCATCAATTATGATGCATCAATATTATCATCATAATTTTCGGAATAAATATAAATAAGTCTAATGCTTGAATAATTTGAATTTCGCTTGGATGAACCAACTGACAAAAACACATCTCGACTTAACTATATATACTGTTAAAATGATCTTTAAATATTTATATATTTTTAATTTTTAATTAGAAAGCAATATATTAGATCAAAAATCATTCATTTTACCAATATTTCAGTTGGCTGAACGCCAACCTTTATCAAGGTGTTATAACATATTTAATGTGTGTCAACAACAAACTCAGCGCCACATAACGTCAACAGAATTAAGTTTTAAAAATATTTTGTTATAATCAATGGTAGTAAAAAAATTGATATATATATTTATATTATGGACAAAATAAATTTTGTAAAATATTATTTAAAATTTTGTATTTTCTATGGTCGATCAATTTGGATTATTCTAACATTTTAATAATTATTTTTAAGAATATCACGATGAAAGATATATAAAAACAATCAAACAAAAGATAGACAATTCATTAAATAATGTCCTTGAATTCTCAAATTCAAGATGTCATACTATAAAAAAAAATATTTTCACTATCGCGGGAAAAATTTTGTTAAGGCTCTCGGCGCTTGAGACTTTTTTAACCATTAAGATAAAATTTTAGATTAAACTTTATATATCGCAATGTAAAGGTTTTGAAAGCTAGAGAAAATTTATTCACATCATTAGGGTTTGAAAAATAGATATCTGTAAATGTATCATACTAAATGGACCCAATGTCAGATATATCAGAGAGATATCAACGATATAAATAAATCCAGAGTTTCTGGAGCACAGAACGCCAACTACCATGATGTATCATTATTCAATCTTTTATCTATAGATATTAATGATCTATATAAATGAGTGATGTTTGCGTGTTGGAGTCCGAGCGTGATATTTGCACATAAATCAATATTTGCATAGCCCAATGATACTAATTACTTATTATAAGGATAATGAAAGCTCTAATTAAAGTAAAAAATAAGGCTGTTGTTCTAGATCTGTTCATATGGAGCTGGCATTTTTAGAACTTACTTTTATTTTGAAAATTTATCTATCTAAAACTGATATTAACACGTTTCAATTTCTTTAGTGGTGTTTTAAGAGAAGTTTCTGTTCTTTGACTTAAAGAAACTTTGATCTGACCCCTCTCTTTCTCTAACAGGAAACTCAGGGCAGCATATCTTATAGGTATATTACGATGATAATAAAATATGAATTAAAAAATTAACACACATAAATAATCATACAAAAGAGTCAGCTTAATGTGGAAGTGAAAGGTAGTTTTTTATAAGAGATATTTGCGGAATCAACTTTGAAATCAAAGTAGAGAAAGGTTTTGTTGTGATATACAAACTCATGGTGGAACTAAAATACGATTTTTATTGTCCTATCTATGTAGGCACACTGAATAAAATATTCTTCGTACCTTTATATTCATATTGGAAATATTTATATTTAGATATTTAATATAAAAAATATAATTGCAGAATATATCTGCACTCATATTAGTAATGTCATGTCGAGATGACATCATAGCGATATATGTTACTATCCAAATGATATATAGGGAAAACACTCTCGTAAGAATGAACCAATACAGTATTAGAACTCTAAAGAAGTGGTATGGTAGATTAAATTGACGAAACCGCTGGGAGGTCTCACCACTGATGAGCCAAGCCCTCCCAATATTTTTTTATCGCAGGAAGGACAGTAGAAGCTTGATTTATTTGTGAAAAGAAACATTCGCGTCTTAATGTTTTGATTTGTTAAAACAATCTAATATTTGATTGTTGATAATAAGAGTTTAATATGAATTTGGGTTTGCGGAGGAAGAATTGTTACTCGATGCATTTGCTTGTAATTATATGTTTATACAGTCCTAGAATTTTATATCTATAGGTTCCATTTTCTATTCATTCTATAGAAACCACCTACTATATAAAACAAACTGTCCAATTCAAAAGTAAAGAAGCGCGAAGATTAATTTGGCGAAAGCGTTGAAAGAGTTCCCCAAAGATGAAATATCATCTCCTTCTTTACAAGTTTTCTCTCATTAGAGTAAGGGATATAAAACTAATTTACATTTAAGAAAAAGGCCAAAAACTCGAAACACGTACGTAGTTAGATTTTCTTGATTAATAAAGAATGGGTATTTCTGGCCATTGCGGGAATAATAAGAAAAATCAACAAATAGTTTATATTTATTCCAATAGATGACACAATCCATTGAAAACTTTTAGTTACATGATCAAAAAATGCCTTTTTCTTAATTTATCCACCTGATCCTAGTACAAATTCACTTTTGTACTATTTTTTTCATATGGTTTACATTTATAAAAAGAAAAATCGAACTTGATATAGCGTTCAAAATTGTATATATGAGGTTTATATGATATTTCTAGTAGGAAATCAAGCTATCCCGAAATAACAATTGACTACAATCCCTAATTTATGGACGAAATCTTCATCTTGGCTCGAGGCGGAACAATAGGCTCAGGAGATATTTATGGACCGCCTACGATGAGCGGAGGTAATTATGGCTGAAATCAATCATTTCAAAATAGCACAAATCCAATTTGTTGCTCGTTGTTCGTAGCTGTCAGCCACGGTCAGGTGGATCTGTTGCTTCTTTTACCCATTCACTCATGGACAAAACTTGAGGAAGTGGAAAGTCTTTGATGTCGTTTGTTTATTTGAAGGAGACAATTTTGTTTACACTTGGTTATCTCGTGTGTCTTCAATAAAGGTCAATGTGTATCGAATATATTTCAGAGTTTGTTTTTGAATCATGATATACATGCTAAATGTGTTTTATCCATGAGTGTATATATATAATGCAAATGAAATTAAAAATATATAAAATACCAGAGAAGCAATGAGGGAAGTTTGAAGTGCAACAAAATATAAGTATAATAATTAATAATCTTGTGCAATAAATTGATAAAGAGGGAGCAATCTCTCGAAATATTTTAAGAAAAAAATGTTTTTTTTTTTCTTTACATATCCAGGTACGCCCTTTTATATAATCTTAATTAATGGATCGCCTTTTGACTCAAAAAATTAATAATCTGTCAATAAAATAATAATAAATAGTTTAATATGATATTGTAACATAGTAATGGATGATTAAACAGATAAATGATTAAGCAAAATATTATTTATGACGCCAGAAAGCGCACGACTTGGCGACTACAATTAAAACCAACAAATTATTTACAGCTAGATAATATTTAACAACAAATTATAAAACATATAAGAAGATATTTCATAAATACAAAGTTATATAATGTTGTGTATTTCTGCATTGATTAAATAAATATTTAAAAAAAGTTATATATGTTATATTAAAATATTATTTTATTCAAAATTATATATCATAGATCAAACATATTCTGTTAAAACGACCGTCAGAGGTCACACTTTGCATATAAAAACTCGTTGTTGCTGTATACCGCTAGCCGGCTCAAATCTTTTGTACATTATGTAAATAATTTTATTATTTTTTTATTCTTACGCCTTAAGCCAGGCAGTACTTTTACCTAATTATGTTTTTTTTTATATATTCCATAGGTTCAATAAAACAATATCTGATCAAAACTAATTTCATTTAATTATTACCACGACTGCAAAGAACAATACTGTAAATATACTCATGTATCCAAAAAATAATTAGAAAATAATATTCCAACAGAAATCGAATCTAATTATTTTATATAATATATATATAAACTATTTTCTCGCCACAATATTATTACAAGGTAAACAGGAACGCCCCATGAACCTGGGTTAACCAAAAAAATAATGTAATGGTCAACAGGTTAACCTTTGTTTTTTTAATTACCAAAACTTCTTTGTGGCCCATAGAGCTGAATATATGTGTTTTGTGTGTGTGCAGAGAATATATCAAATAGACTCATTGTTTTAGTATATTCATTAAAAAATGATATGCGTTAAGATCTTTATATACCTCAATATATTTTTATTAATAGTTTTATTAGAGGGAGATATATTTATAACAGAGGTTTTCCTGGAGCGAGGAAAGCCAACTACCCGGAAGTTTTGTAACAAAATATCTATTGAGAAAAATATTTTGTTGTGTATTCAGAAAACACCCACATAATGTTAGCTCTTCTCTCTCTTTCCGTTTCAGTCTTTCCCACAGTGGGCGATACCAATGAAGACCTTGTATATTATATAAATATATATTTATTATGATGCATTAGCGCGCCATCTGTTATGAAAATTCGACACTATTATAGACGCGTATGATTCTTTTTAAAAATTAAACAATTTCTACTGTCCTTACTGCAATGGAAAAATTAAACTGGCGAAACCACCAGGAGGGTTCACCACTGATGAGCCAGGCCCTCCCATTATTTTTCTTTTGCAGTAAGGGCAGTAGAAATTGTTTAATTTTTGAAAATAATCATACGCGTTTATAATAGTTTCGAATTTTAATATATATATTTATATTAATCAATTATATATATATTTCACTTGTTCATATTTATTTTATATATATTCAAAAAATATTGCATCTAACCTGAAATGATCTTATATGAACTTTGTAATGAGGTAACTTCAATCTCAATGTTTCTTCTCAACAAGTAGGGGATAAGGGTTAAATCTATGTATCTAGGAATTCTCAAATTTTTATTTTCTTTATTTATTTAGGTTTGACCAGAGAGAGAGAGAGAGAGAGAGCGTGTAACTATTCACGTGCCTATATTCGCTTAATATTTGTTGTTAGTAAAAATGAATTCAGTAGGTAATTCATAATTTATAGTTAGTTAAGAGAGAGGCTTCTAAATCTATGTAACAACTTTACATATAATCTTTCGCAATTTATAAGATGTAGGAAATAGAACGAAAGTTCTGAGAAGAAATCGCTAGGCTTCTTGATAGCTAGACGTTGAACCTCTCTAACACATGTGTTTGTATTAATTTTATGTAATTAAGAGGTGATGAATATAACGACAGATTTTGTTGGTCCTCAGATTAAAGTTGAACCTATATATTTATTTCAAAGTGCTATGTCCCGGAAAGAACAATAGCTCTCCGTAGAGCACATGAGTTACCTATCTTTGTTCTACATGAAAACATAAATTTGGTGTTTAAAATTTTGATTTATTTCAAATATCTTCAAATAAATTATTTATAACAAAGTTTCAGAGATGGGTGATCTATGGTATATACAGTAAAAACCTTCCAAGAGCGCCCAGTATCTGATGTGATACTACCTCCGTTAGCGATCTTTCTTGTGAAATCCAAACTGACCTGTCTCGATCTGACCTCCAATAAATGACCATTTCCAGGAGAAATCCAAACTGACTTGTCCTGATCTGACCTCCAATGAAATACCATTTCCAGGAGAAATCCAAACTGACTTGTCCTGATCTGACCTCCAATAGACGACTATTTATAGGAAAATTAAAGTGTTATTAGTTGGTCTCACAATAGAGGTTTTACAGTAAATTGTAAAAGTGGTGTGCGGAGACAAGTTTTTCTGCACGGGTTTATCCCCGGGGGTTGGTGGTGGTGGAAGAAAGGTTCAAGTTGCCTATCTTCGGCACCCATTGAATCCGGCACTGGGAGCATTTTTTTCGGACGAAAAAATATTAGATGGTATCCAATTATCTCTAAATTACAATCTCACCATTGTGAATGCAAATATCCACTGATTTCTACAGTAGTATACTTATGGTGTGCTTGCAGTTGAGTCAGTTGCTAAACACACTATGATTATCATGGCTTGTGCCACACACACATATACTTGAGATAATTTTTAAAAAATATTACAGAAAAGGCAAAAATAGGTGAATATACTTCATTCACTGGCAAAATGTACCGACTGGTAGGCGAAAGTGAATAGCACCAAGAAGATTTTTTTTCCAAGAAATAAAAAATCTTATTATATTCTAAAATATGATAAATACTTAAAAAAGTGAGAGAGAATACGGAGAAAACCTATATGAAGTTGAAATATATCTATAAATATCTTCAATAATTCTCCTTGTTGATTTATTGATGAAACTAACATTTAAAAATACAAAATGTAAACTTTAAGAAACAGAAGAACCTCCCAATCGTGTAACTGAAAGTTGCGCCATATTTTAGAATAGACATCAAGTAAACATTGGTTTGGTTCAATATCAGAATATTACCTGATTTTTTCTATCAATACAAATTTAGTCCCCAATATTCTGGAATAATAATAAATCGACGCTTGATTTACGATTTCACTGAAAGAGGCCACAAATGTAAGTCACATAATCGTGTAATCAAACTAGACAAACTATCTATTGACCGAGTTTGTGAGCAGAATCGTTCTGCTTTCTGCATGTGTAAACATGTAGTGCGTTTACAGTACTTGTTGTGTAATCTCTTCTTTAAAAAAACTAAAGAACTTCACGGCTTATAGATTGGAAGTGTTTGAAATACCATTATAATCACAAACATCCATTTGATATAAATGGAACAGTTCCAACATATATAGAATGACGCACCTGGTTGTAAAATAATTAAAAACGGATGCAATTATAAATAAATTGATTTACCTTTGTTATATTCAATACCCACTCTTTTATTAATTCAACAACAATTGATTTAAATCTCCTGTAAAATAATTAAACAATTATAAAGGTTTCCGTAGATGTGTTTCTTTTTATTTTATTAAAACTGTCTCAAGTTTTAAGGCATCTCTGCCCTTCTGCAGGAAAACATATACAATGAATGAAACGCCGCCTAATGCCAAACTGTTAGGCATCAGGAGGCGTTTTATTAATTTTTCATGTCTTTCTGTAGAAGGACAGAGATGCCCGAAAACCTGAGACGGTTTTAATAAAATAAAAAGAAACCCATTTCCGGAAACCTTTATAATTGTTTAATTCAACAACACAAACAAAAAAATCTTATTAGAGGCCCATCACCCTACATAGGATACGCCTGACCAAAAGATCCAACTATTTACTTAAGTTTTTTTTGCAATCTTGTAGTGTTCTGTAGTTCCTTATTTAAGTTTGTATGTTTGTAATATTTTTGTTTTATCACATCCAATATATAGGGTCATTATTTTTTATCAAATATACTTCATGATATTTAACTATAAGATGTTAAATTATTTTGTGGGCTCTCATTTTAAACTTATTTAAGAATTTGGTGAATGGCTTAAGATGTATTTGAATGCATACATATATATGATTTTATTCTTATATATATATTGTGTGAGAAATATAAATTGGTAAATCCAGGAATTATTAAAATTACAAATATATTCTCACAATGAGTATCTTTTTTATTTAAAAAACGCTAGCTTTCAAGCGTTAATCGCTCTTCAACGGGCTTACTTATAATATCGACTGGGATAACACCAGAAATATTTACAAAAACAAATGCGCGCAGCGTGGATATTTATATATAAAATAAAAAAAAGATACTCATTGTGAGAATATATTTGTAATTTTAATACTTTTTTCACAATTTTATCATGAATAGAAAAGCAGGAATTATTTGAAAATAGAGAAAAAATATAATTTGGGAAAACAGTTTCTTTTTTATTTGAGGTTTAGCAAGCTCTCTCTCTCTATCAATTATATCATTATATAATCTTATTTATTCATATTTATATTTATTCTGTATTTAACCTTATATAATCTTATATGCACATTGTGATAATCAGTTACAATCTCTCAATCTCTCTCTCTCTCTTACTATATCTTTTTCGAGCAAATATTGCTCTACAACGGGCAAATATTATTGTTTACAATATCAAAATGGTCTTTTAACAAAAATAATTGAAAAAATTGTTATTGGCATGTGCCGCGCGGGCGTGCATCAGACTGTTTACAGCTGAAAGAAAATAAAATATGGTGGAATATATATACCCACACACAATTATATGGATAATTTTGTTATCAAGATATTTTCTATTGCATTCGAATCATCCGAATTACACTCGGCTAAAAACGGCATAAATTATATTCTGTGTAAGTCATGAAGAAAAGATGTTATTGGGAATTATGGTATAGTGTTAGGTAAATTGTTATTTTGGGTTGGGAGGTCTACTTTTCTATTAATGCTATTTATTTCTATGATACCAATGCTTCCAGGAATAATAGTTGTAGCTTGTTTTTTATGACGTGATAATGAGCTGTTGCCTGTTTGAGATTGAATGTGTGTCCAGTGGTGCAGTTGTGTTGATAAATTAAGTATCTATTGTCTTTGTATCTTATGTTTCTCTCGTGTTCTGTTAATCTGGTCTCTATTGTCCTACGGGTTTCTCATACATATGTGGCATTACATTGGTTACAATCGACAGAATATATTGCATTTGATTTAGAGAGAGGATTGGAAGTTATATTTTTGGTAATTTGGTTTCTCAGCAAAGAACCGAGATTGGCATGTGTGTTAAATAAGTGGCTATTCGATATTTATGTAACTTATGAGCTATAGCGGTATTGGCTATATATTTAGGGATGGTGAAATGTGTTCGGTATGTCAGGGTCTAGCAGGATAATATTTCTTTTGTACCTTCAGCATGTATATCGGGATTCAGACAATAGCTCTGGAAGATATTTAATACACAGTGACCTTTATTGAAGACATACGAGATAACCAAGTGTGAACAATATTGCCTGTCTCCTTCTAAAAAAAATGATGACCGGTGATATCAAAGACTTTCCACTTCCTTAAGTTTTGTTCATGAGTGTATAAAAGAGAAAAGTTGTTATTTCACAACATGTTGAGTGTATAGAATTAAACTTTAAGATAAATTTATACAACTATCTACAATAAGCAATAGAGAGATTAACAGATTTTAAACTTTGTCTCAATAAGGGTGTGCTTAAATAGAGTTATAAAATAAAAATCTCATATATTCGAATTAATTCAAAATGTGTTTTAGAGAGAAAATATAAATAAGAGATATACATATATAGGAAATAAACAATTATAAAAACACATTTAAGAACCTCTCATGCATATATATATATGTTTTCTAATTTTGTAATAGGAATTATATATTAGTTGGTTTTAATACAAGAGTATCTTTACAATGATATGCAGTCGTGAACCTATTTGAAAAAATTTAATAAAATTATTTTAGAGCACTATTTGCTTTAATTGAGCTGCTAGTAATTCCTGTCGCGGCATTGTTATATTAAAGTCGGAAGTAGTTGGGTTAACATAAAAATTTATTTTGAGTGTGTAAAATAAACATTTCTTTTTGGAATATGCAATTACTCATTTATAATTTCACAGAAAAGTTTCGAAAGAAAGTCATTATTTCATAAACACACAATCTTTGTTAGAAAGGCCGTGAATATCACTTTTCTAAAATATAACGACATTTTAAATAAATGTAATCGAATACATCAACAAAGATCACACGGAGTACCTAATTAGTGTCAATATATATTTGATACAAAATGTCTATAGGAACTTCAGGACCGAGTGCTAGCGGTATAGGTACACATGGAGATAGAGCGTGATTCCGCCTATATGCTATTACCTCATAGATGGGTGATGTTCACTGAGGGCTTCCGTCTATATCTGTTATATACAGAATGTAATAGAAGAAACTGCTTAGCTTGGTATTATTCTCTTGGGTGTGTGTGATGGAGAGAGATAAAATGTTCTTTTACTATATACAGGCATGCTTTCCCTAGAACAGAAAGATGATGTTTAGAATTCTAGTGTAAATCAAAGTTTTCAGGTTGAGTATGTTTTGTTTTTTTATCCCCTTGTGCAAATATTATACCAATTCCATGAGTACATGCTTCTCGAGCTGTTTGATAATAAGTAGCGGCCTCTCCCAAAGGTCCTGTTAGTGCATTTAATTCAGTTCAAAATGTATTCTAGAGCTGCAGATACCAAGCTACATTTTGGGCAAGTGAAATAGATTTTGTTATTATTTTCTATCTTCAATGGCTTGAGATGGCCTGTTCTGAGTACGTTTTGAGAATGATGTGAGAGCGGGTCGCCGGACTTACCGTATAAGGTTGACAAGACGTAAACCACTTTAGAAAGATAAATAGCCAAGTGTATGTGGTGGGCAACAGCCATCTACCACCACGTGTCTACAAGAGAAGGTGACGGTAAGGCAGCCGGTAGTGGCGGAACCTACCTCTGTCGCCGCCAACACCACACTGACCGCTGCTGCCGGCCACTGACCTCCGTACTTCCTACCAGCCGGCGACGTTCGCTCACTCTATCTCTCCTCTATCGATCTTTTTAAGATATCAACTATAGAGATCTTGAGATTCATGATTAAGAGAAATATAATAAGTCTTCTTTTTAGTCGTTAGAACTGGAATCATTCCTCAATAGCATTTCATTTTTTAAATTTATGACTCTGTGTGGCATTAAGGAATGAGCAGCCTGTGCAACCGCCTCTAATTTGGAGTACAGATACTGATGATCTTTATCCTCAGATCAGAAGTTTTTACAAGGTACTATGAGCAGGGTCAGCTAAACATAGCATTCTGAGAGAGCTTCCTACTGCTCCCGCTCCTCTTTTTTTCCTATCTGTACTTGGCAATGGCATAGTTTGTATCTCAGATTTTTCATCTAAAGTGTCGGAATCCTAGACTCGGGCTCGAACGCCGCATTGGAGCAGTTTTATAAACTATACATTTCTTGAATGACCTCCTATTCTTAAGTTCAACCCTTTCAATGAGTGTAAGTAGTTAAGCAAGGCTCTTGTAAGTGTAAAACATTTCTTCATAGGTAAACATGTGATACACTCACAGTATACAAACTTGAATTAAAAATTTTCCCTTAAAACTCGAGTTTCTTAATTTATATTTCCAGCTTTCCAGGTTAGGTGTCCTGTCCCGCCCTTGACAAAGTCCCCATATTATTTTTTAAAGTTTTATCAGACATTTTAGAGCCAAACTATTTAAGCTTGATTCAGTGCTAAATGTAGTGTTTACCTAAATAGGTCTTCGTATTGTTTGCAACCTTTGATCTAAGTGCTGTGCCCAGCGCTAAAATACTCGCAAAGTCGTTACAATTTAAACCTGAGAAATTAGTATCATATTTATACATACGGAATGAATCTATTAAGCATTTTTTTTTGTGAAATAAAAAAAAAACGCTCCTTACTCTCCTTACTGAGATGAAGAAATATTGGGAGGACCTGGCTGATCAGTGGGGAACCCTGCCAACGGCTTTGCCACTTCAAACCACCACACCACTGTGATATTGTAGGCCTGCATTCAGAATTTTTCCATTGCAGTAAGAGCAGTAGGGAGCGTTTTATTTTTAAAAAATCGGGGAAAATAGTTTTATTTCTTGTATATGTTGGCGTGCTAGTGTCTTATGTTTACATTATGCCTAACTAACTTTTTGTGAAATTTTTGAGGAAGTGCATCGCACAATATATGCAAATATTTATATTTCTATTGTCTTCTGAATCTCTTTTATGTCCCCATAGATCGTTAAATACATTAGCCAATAATACATTTCAAGTGCCAGATAGATAGTCAGAATAGCCCAATACAATTATAGGTGCATATATGAAATATCATAGTGGTATTGTTGATTAAACTGGCGAAACCGTTGGGAGCGTTCAATACGGATGAGCTAGGCCTTTCCAATATTTTTCATTGTTTCTTTTGCTTATCCCTAAGTACACGTGGTACAGTCCATGATAATCATGATGGGTAGAAGGCGACTGCTTTCACTGTAAATGTACCACATGTCTACACATGTGAAAAGCAGTTCGACTTTGCACTTACAAATGTGCCAGAGCCCCGTTCGATTAATTGCACTCGCTGGTGGAGTTAGTCTTTTTCAAGAATCGGGGGGCATTGGGGCATTTCTTTCAAATCATAAAAAAGTGTCCAAAGCGGGAATCGAACTCGGGTCGTAGTGGTCGAAAACCATTGTAGTAAGGACAACTGGGATCGTTTTAGTGGTGAAAGAAACAGTGGTGCTAAATAGTTACTTTTTGAGCATAAGTGAAATTTAGCTAACAATCATTATAGCTGCATTGTCTGTGTGATGGTGGTTGTTGCTATCACGCCGTCGCCTACTTCATCCTGTTGCCTTTGTGGAAATTTATAATTAAATAGAGGGGGCAGAAATGGTATAAACCGTCCATTCTCTACACCCACGATTCGGGATCTAATCCCGCTTTGAGTACTTTTTCTGAAGACAAATTGTTTCAAAGACCTTCAATTTTGTAAAAGTCCAACTCCACCAGTGAGTGCAAGTTACCAAACAGGGCTTTTGGCAATTGTAAGTTCAAAAGTCGAACTGCGGGCTTTTCACATGTGTAGACAAGTGGTGCACTTGCAGTAAAAGCAGTCGCTAACTACCCACCATAATTATTATCTCCCCTGTATGTACTAGAGATAAAATAAATAAATAAGTGAGTGAAATAGTCCAACATGTTAAATATTTTACAAGTTATAAAAGTAATAAAAATAGCAATAACCGCGACAACGGCTTGTCGTAAAGTTTGATATAAAATATAAAAAGGTTGAAGATTCATTTATAATTCAAGTAATAAAAATGTATCTTAAAATGGCTTAATAATAATTGAACGGGTATGCATGCCTGATAATTCCTGTTGAAACTCCGATCTTTACACTTTTCAATAAATTGGAATGTTAAGTAATACACACCACTATCATTGTTTCGTTTTATTCTAACATAGGTAGCAGAAGGCAGCGCGCGGCGGTGTACGCGCGGCGGTGAAGGAACTGCGTCATCGCTGACCAATGGGAGGCCGTCTGGCTGCGCCGCCACCTTCTAGAAGATTCTTACCAACGCGCGCCACTAAAGAACCATGCCTTTCATAGCTGCGGCTTTAAATCGTATTCTTTAAATATTCATTGTAAAGAAAAATAAAATAAATTCATTTGTAAAGCTTGGGATGATTGCCTGACCAAAGATAAGTAAATTTGTTTCTTTACACTAGTATAAACATTCTATTCAATTAAGCCTAACGAGAACAAATTATTTTGTAAACAATCATTCTGCTTTTCCTACTTGCGTATTTGCCAAGTGGGAAACAAAACATTGGTGCCGAAACCCGGGAATAAATCTATTAAATAATTATTTAAATATAAATAATTATAATTCATTTTTGAAATATATTATTAAAATTAATAATAACAAAGATTAAAGATGGCTGCCAAATTTAAAGCTACTTTAAATATTCTTGAATTTCATTTCAAACAAGTGGATTATTTTGAGCAAATTTCGCTCAAGATGATTGAATCGAAGGATGATGCAAATTTACAGACATTTAAAAAAGATATTTTAGATATAAAATCTAACATTGAAAAAACTTATTGTAATCTTTTAACATTTTCTGAATTTGATGATGAAGATTACTTTTCTAGAGTTATGCAATACAAGGATAATCTTAGAAATTTAGTGGCGAATATCAATAAAGTATCTTGTACAGCCAGTTCAAGCAAAATTGATGATCTAAATCAACCAACCACAAGTAAAATAGAACTTCCTAAATTTAATTTACCTTCCTTTTCTGGTGATGTTAACGAATGGCTTAGTTTCAAGCAATTGTTTTCTCTGTCTATTGATTCCAATACCGCTCTAACTGATCCACAAAAGCTGCAATATTTACAATCAGCTGTTACTGGAGACGCTGAACGACTTATTAGGGGATTTCCTGTTATTGATGAAAGCTATGCCCATGCTTGGGCCACATTGGTCTCCAGATATGATAACAAAAAAGAACTTGCCTTTTCACAATGTACAAAATTATTCACTTTAAAACCTTTAAAACTAATAAATCCCAAGGCCATTTTCGAACTACTAGATATATGTAATGAAGCCATGAGAAATTTGAAATCACTGGGTTTGGAGAGAAATACACTTGTTGATATCTTTCTAATACATTTCCTACAAAGAAAAATAGGTGATGATTTGAAAAGGCAATGGGAATTGACGTTGATAGATGATGGCTTTCCATCCTACGAAAATTTTATTATGTTTCTTGAAAAACAAGCAAAAAGTTTGCAATTGATAAAAGGTTATGCTAAAGAGGATAAATCTGTAGTGAAACAAACACATGTATATAATTCTATTTCAAAAGGCGATGATAAATGCCTATTATGCAAAAATTCACATCCTATATTCAAATGTGACAAGTTCCATAAAAGTTCTCTCCTTGAAAGATGGAACATAGTAAAAACCAATAACCTTTGTTTCAATTGTTTGCGATCCAACCACAGAGTAACATCATGTAAAATCACTATGCATTGTAAATCATGCAACAAAAAACATCACACTCTTTTGCATTCCTTCCAACCCGAACCTTTGAATACCACTTCAATTGGAGCCCCAATTGCCCAATCTAGCGTTTCATGTTTTCTCAGTGATACAACAAAGCCCAATGAGACAATCTTATTATCTACTGCTATCGTGAGAGTGAGAGCAGAAAATGGATCGTTTCATCCATGCAGAGCTTTGATTGATACTGGTTCTCAAAGAAGTCTAATAACAGAAAATTGTCGTGAAAAGTTGAATCTTCCTGTTAAAAAGAGCCAACTCACAGTTTTTGGAATTGGTAACCAACCAATACAGCAGTCTGCTAGTGAGACTTTTCTTCAATTTAAGCCTCATTTTTCTGATAGAATATTCAAAATTTCATCCATAATACTCGATCAAATCACTGTTGATTTACCTAATTTTCTGATAAATAGAGATAATTGGCCTCATCTTAAGAATACTTTATTAGCAGATCCCAATTTTGATAAAACAAGTCCCATTGATTTAGTAATTGGTGCAGACCTAGCCCCATTTTTATATACAGGAAAACTACGATTCCAAAATCATCCAGGACCCACTGCCTGTAGTTCCAAGTTAGGATGGATACTTTCAGGAAATGTTTCCAGTTCTGAGACTGGAAACAGCTATATCTCATTATGCTCAACATCCCAAGGAGATGATAATCTGCGAAAGTTTTTTGAATTGGAATCGGTTCCTGCCGCTCTTCCATTGACTAAAGAGGAGAAGAGTTGCGGGGACATTTATGACAAAAACTTTTGCATATCAACAGATGGAAGATATTCTGTTGGTCTACCGTTTAAATCTGTGCCTAATCTCGGAGACTCACGTCAGAATGCCATGAAACGATTTCTTGCTCTTGAGAGAAAATTGCACAAATCTTCGAATCTTCTTCAGCATTATAAGGATTTCATGATGGAATATCTTTCTCTCAACCACATGGAGCTCATTCCGAAAAACGAACGTGACAAACCATCAGACAAGTGCTATTATATACCTCACCATTGCGTTCTGCGTGAGCAGAGCAGCACTACTAAATTAAGAGTAGTGTTTGATGCATCGTGCAAAACGAGCAACAATTACTCCTTAAATGATTTTCTTCATACTGGACCAAAATTGCAACATGATATTTTCAATATTCTTGTGAAGTTTCGTACTAATCCTATAGCTTTTACGGGAGATATTGAAAAAATGTACAGACAGATAAAAGTGAATTCTTCTGATCTCGACTTTCAGAGAATCTTCTGGAGAAATAGTCCATTGGAATCTTTATTGGAGTATAGATTGCTCACAGTAACTTATGGAATGTCGTGTGCACCATATCTTGCAATCCGTACCTTGATGCAACTTGCCACCGACAAAGAACTCCTGTTCCCAGAGGCATCTAAAATCATAAAAACTGATTTTTATGTAGACGACCTACTTTCAGGCGCAACAACAATCGAAGAAGCAAAAGTTCTCATTGATGATATCCGGAAAATCCTTTTATCTGGTGGCTTTTGCATAAGAAAATGGATGTCAAATGTCCCTGAGGTTCTTTCAGAGGTACCAGAAGCGCTGAAAGCACATGATTCATATGAAATCGGAGATAATTCATCTGTTAAGATTCTTGAGATAAATTGGAATCCATCCACGGATAATTTCACAATTACAGTCAATTCACTAAAAGACGTATATTCTAAAAGACAATTGTTATCGGACATTTCTCGAATTTATGACCCTTTGGGATGGTTATCACCGGTGATCATTAGCTTCAAGATTCTGTTCCAAACTTTGTGGAAACAGGATTTGGATTGGGATGATCCCTTGTCTGAATCGTTGTGTTCTCATTGGAGGAGAGTGAAAATGGATTTGGCCATGCTAAATCATATTAAAATTCCTAGATATATTTCCTGAAAGGGACTTATACATTCTTTAGAACTCCATGGATTTTGTGATGCTTCCGAATCTGCATATTCATCAGCTGTTTATATGAAATCTCGTTTTAAATCTGGTCAGGTTCAAGTCACATTGATTGCTGCCAAGACAAAAGTCGCTCCCTTGAAGGCAACGTCAATACCTCGTCTGGAGCTTTGTGCTGCTCTTCTCCTTTCAAATTTATATGATTCCATTTGCAGCTCATTGCTGTTGCAGATTGACCGAGTAATTTTGTGGACAGATTCCCAGATTGTTTTATGTTGGATAAAATCTGAATCAAAACATTGGAAACCTTTTGTTGGTAACCGGATTGCAGAAATTCAGCGACTAACTCTGCAATCTTCTTGGTACTATGTGTCTACCAAGGATAATCCTGCAGATTGCGCCTCCAGAGGTATAACTTCTTCAGAACTAGTAAACCATTCACTTTGGTGGAATGGTCCTGATTGGCTATCAAACTCAAGTTTACAAGATCCGCTACCAATCACATATGAACTTCCAAAAGAAGTTTGTCATGAAAAAAGAAAGACTGTTCCGATTGTTCATTTCACTACTTGTCCTATTCTAGACTTTATTTTTAAATTCTCAACATTCAGGAAGCTGAGCAGAGTTACGGCATGGCTCCTAAGATTTATCCACAATGCTAGACACAGCAGCGACAAAATAAAACACAAAGAATTGTCCTCTAATGAGCTCGATAATTCAATTCGAACTCTTATTCAAATCATTCAAAGTTCAGAATTTAAAACTGAAATTCAATGTTGTAATCAAAGCAAAGTTCTACCATCAAACTCAAAACTTTTATCCTTAAACCCATTTATTGATTCATCAGGAATTCTACGTGTAGGAGGTCGACTGCGCAAATCCAACCTGCAATTCAATGAGAAGCATCCAATAATTCTTCCTCACAACCATTTCGTTACAGAATTGATTGTTCAACAATTCCACGTAGAGCATCTTCATTCTGGTCTCCAATTAACTCTGTGTGCCATCCGACAAAAGTACTGGATTCCATCCGGTAGAATTCTAGTAAAAAAGCTCATTAATCGTTGCATGACATGTTTCAAGACGAAACGCCAAGTGTCAAAACAAATCATGGGAGATCTGCCTATTCATAGAATCATACCCTCAAGCCCTTTTAGCAAAACAGGAATAGACTTCGCAGGACCATTTATAACTAAACCTAATGTCATAAGAACAAAAGTAACATTAAAATCATATATAGCATTATTCATTTGTTTCTCAACAAAGGCTATTCACCTTGAGATAGTTTCAGATCTGTCAACCCCTGCCTTCCTCGCTGCTTTTAGAAGATTCATCTCTCGTCGAGGAAAACCCTCTGATATTTTCACCGACAACGCTACTAACTTTAAAGGAGCTAAGAATATTTTGAATAATATATATCAACTTGTAAAGGATTCTTCAATTCAAAATTATGTCGCTAATGAACACATCACTTGGCATTTTATACCTCCATCTGCTCCAAACTTCGGCGGCATTTGGGAAGCAGGAATTAAATCATTGAAGTATCATCTCCTAAGGTGTTTAAAATCTGCAGTTTTAAATTTTGAAGAACTCAATACTCTGACAAGTCAAATTGAAGCGTGCTTGAATTCTCGCCCGTTGTATCCGATGAGTTCGGATCCAAGTGATTTCAACCCTCTCACTCCAGGACATTTTTTGATTGGAAGACCATTAACAGCACTCCCAGAGCCCAGTTATCACCCTAATGACAACTACCTAACTAGATGGAAATTAATTCAAAAGGCCAGAGATGTTTTCTGGCAAAGATGGTCCAGGGAATATCTAAACAATCTGCAACAACGGTCCAAATGGAAAAAACCCTCTTCCAACCTGAAGGTTGGAGATTTGGTGTTGGTAAAAGACTTTCCTATGCCTTCATTGCAGTGGAGCCTTGGCCGCATCACCAAGGTGTCACCTGGAGCGGATGGCAATGTCCAAGTTGTTGAACTTCAAACAGAGAAACAACATCATCTAATAAGACCCATCTCGAAGATTGCACTTCTGCCATTCTAATTCTTCTTCTTCTTCTTCTTCAAAAAAAAAAAACTTTCTACACTATATGATCCTTTTCTTTTGCCTTGTGTGTGGACTACGTCCACAGAAGGGTAGTATGTTTCGTTTTATTCTAACATAGGTAGCAGAAGGCAGCGCGCGGCGGTGTACGCGCGGCGGTGAAGGAACTGCGTCATCGCTGACCAATGGGAGGCCGTCTGGCTGCGCCGCCAGAGGGAGCTCGCCACCTTCTAGAAGATTCTTACCAACGCGCGCCACTAAAGAACCATGCCTTTCATAGCTGCGGCTTTAAATCGTATTCTTTAAATATTCATTGTAAAGAAAAATAAAATAAATTCATTTGTAAAGCTTGGGATGATTGCCTGACCAAAGATAAGTAAATTTGTTTCTTTACACTAGTATAAACATTCTATTCAATTAAGCCTAACGAGAACAAATTATTTTGTAAACAATCATTCTGCTTTTCCTACTTGCGTATTTGCCAAGTGGGAAACAAAACAATCATCATCGCCTTTACCTTAGTCTAAGTGGATGTTAACAACAAATTCATGTCACGCTTGATAATGGCATTTACCGAAGAGTTCTTACGTTGCCAAATTCACTCATTGCTTATCATCCATTCATCCTCTACTGAGCCATTTTCTTCCAAGCACCCCCTCTAATCTGCCTTGAAGTGTTAGTAGGAAATATAGAAATAGACTTCTTGGACTATATATTCCAAGTAGGATGTCTTATATAGATTTGTGTTGAGTCTGTATGTTATTTATTTGCATTGAATCAGAAGTTCTTTGTTAGCAAGCATCTTCAATATTGGACTTCTCAATTTCGATGATATGACATCATTCTGTAACGCTTAGAAAAAAAAATACTTATAACTCACACACATTAATAGCTTGGAAACATTCATAAAATATTTACTAAGTAAGAATATATTTCGCAAAATATTGATTGTTGTTTTATATATTATGATGCATTAGCGCGCCATCTGTTATGAAAATTCGAAACTATTATAGACGCGTATGAGTCTGGTCATCCCATTAATTTTTTCATTGCAGTAAGGGTAATAGAATTCACAATTCATCCTTTCATCTATAAGGTTAAAATTTAATCGTTATTTCTCCTTAAAATAAATTTAGGTTTTTCGTTCAAATGAAACACAGGCGGAATAATTTTCAAATGTCGTTCTACAATTATAAGCTGCATTATATTGTATTAGAAATGATTTAATTTTTAAAAAGAATCATACGCGTCTATAATATGTTTCATATATGCTGGGCGTCAAAGATGGTGCCATAGCTTTGTCACCGATATGAATATGATCGCTTGGGAATATGGTCATTAGATAGTACTTTGTTTTAGCGTGCTTCGACGAGAGAGATTAGTTTTTATTAAGTTTCAAAACACACATAATACATAAATATGTACCAGAAGAGACACCTCTCCCTTTAATTATGCATCAAAACGAAACACCGTTCATCACCCTAGTAAACCTTCACAAGTAATGATAAAGGATAAGCCATAACACTAGTTTTGTCAAATTCGAAAAAAAGCCACCATGTATACCATGGTTTCTGACTTTGGCCCTCATCAGTACAGTAGCGGCTTCGATTTCATAACATCCTACGAGTGGGGTTGTGAAATAGGTCGAATATATCAAACAGCTGTTTGAGCTGATGAGGGTCAAATGCCCGAAACCATGGTATACAGGTTGAATCTGTGTCTGAATTTGTCAAAACTGGGGGGGTGTTGGGGCTCAGTCTTCATTATCACTAGTAGTTTTCACTAGGGTGATGAATAGTGTATCGTTCTGATGCCTAATTAAAGATAGAGAGGTGCCTCTTTTGTTACATGAATATCTTCCTCCCGAAACTTTATATTGTATAATACATACTTGTCTAGATATATATAACATTTGTTGACTAAGGAATAGATTGGGACTATACAAATCGAATATGATCCATCCTTTGAAATGAAGATTCCGTAAAAATAGAAGTGTCGTTAAAAGAACACTTAAGTGCCCTGGTCGTTTTACGAAGTCCTCGAGTTGAGACGCCAGAACAACAATAAAAAAAGAGCCAGTCGAGCGCCATTTCCTGCGAGGGAGCGTAACAAAGGGAGGACCTCCGGCTGAGATTTCGTTAACCTGGCGGAGCGTGGTTGGTCTAACAGCCTGGTCTGTAGCAGGCTTGTCGTCTCATTATCTTGTTTACTCTCAGCAAGGTGATTATAACATTCAATGAAACCGTTCTGAGACAGTTAGGAACATTGAGATATCTTGTGTATATTTCTGGTGGTGGTGATGTCTTGTCCGTATAGCAGATCAGATCGATCCATGCACCCTGATCACAATGCCGGCGAACTGAGGTGCCTTGTCCGCATGGATGATGAGTATACTTCTAATGATGTGAAAGGTGTCAGCCATCAGGGGACTCAAATCACCAAAGAATATGCGTAGAATGTGAAATATTTAGATATATATTTGAAAAGAAAACTTTCTACTCTCTGTCCTTACTGAAATTGAAAAATAATGAGAGAGGTTTTTGACTCATCATTGATGAACCCTCTGAGTGGTTACGCGCCAGTTAAATTTACCAGATCCCTCAAATTATACCATTAATTACAATACAATTGGACCATTCTTCCAGGAAGGTATAAGGTTTATCCTTTTGTGTGGCGTACATAGCTGCAATTTTAATTCATACCAACCTTTCTGCTTATCTATCCTTAAAATTTCTGAATTTTATGGTGAAGGTATTTGAGGAAACTATGTAGATAGGACTTTTGTGATATCAATATAAATATATATCTACAGAAAAAAAACAGAAGGAAGTTTTTTCCATTTGAAAAATTAATACAGATGGCAGGCATAAAATTTAGCAGATGTACGAACAATGGTGCATTCTCAAGGGCCTTCAATAAAATGGAATGCATACTTATGATTAGTTGTCATCAAATTTTGTGTAAATTGTTTTCAAATGTAGGTTCATCTCTTATTCATAATTTGCCTTCGCGATAAACAGAGAAGCGAGTTGAATACATCATTTGGAAACAATCTTTTGATTACAACAGGACAACAAATATGACCTTCAATTAGTCTATTACAACGACAACAATGACAAAACAGAGAGAGGCCGGCAATTGGCCTCTAAAATATATTATCTAGAGGATAAGTCTCCATCCGGAAAGCATTGATAAAAATATAGATATAAAATATGATATATCCAAAATAATATGAGCTATTTTAAGAAGGAATCCATAACTGCAACGGTTCGCACTTTCCATTTGAAATCTTTATCAAAGATAGAAATTACATAGGTTCTTCTCCTCTCTATTCACTATATTTATTTTGACATGAGTGAAAAGCTCCAGTAATATTCAAATAGGGTTTGTGGAATTTGCAGCCAAGATTCCCGAAAATTAAGATTAATATAGGAAGTAAGGTATATATATTCAATCATTTTTTACTATTGTGGGAGTACAGCCAAGATTTCGGTTATCATTGATTAGGATGGTAAGTACAGTCACAAGATTCCATAAATATCGGCCAAAGGGGAGAATTACAACCAATATTCTTTAAATCTTTGACTAGGGTGAGGGAGGTACAGCCAAGATTCCAGGTATCAATGATTGAGATGGTAAGTACAGCCACAAGATTACATATATATTGGCCAAAGGGAAGAGTTGCAGCCAATATTCTTTAAATCTTTGACTTGGGCGGGAAGTTCAGCCAAGATTCCAGGTATCAATGATTGAGATGGTAAGTACAGTCACAATATTCCATGAATATCGGCCAAAGGGGAGAATTACAACCAATATTCTTTAAATCATTGACTAGGGTGGGAAGTTCAGCCAAGATTCCAGGTATCAATGGTTGAGATGGTAAGTACAGCCACAAGATTACATGGATATTGGCCAAAGGGGAGAATTACAGCCAATATATATATATATATTCTCTCTCTCTCTCATTGAATCTTTGACTAGAGCGGTAAGTACAGCCAAATTCCAGGTATCAATGATTGAGATGGGAGGTAGAGCCACAAGATTACATGGATATTGGCCAAAGGGGAGAATTACAGCCAATATTCATTAAATCTTTGACTAGGGTGATAGGTACAGCCAAGATTCCAGGTATCATTGATTGAGATGGGAAGTACAGCCACAAGATTACATGGATATTGGTCAACGGGAAGAGTTACAGCCGATATTCTTTAAATCTTTGACTAGGGTGAGGGAGGTACCGCCAAGATTCCAGGTTACATTGATTGAGATGGGAAGTACAGCCACAAGATTACATAAATATTGGCCAAAGGGAAGAGTTGCAGCCAATATTCTTTAAATCTTTGACTTGGGTGGGAAGTTCAGCCAAGATTCCAGGTATCATTGATTGAGATGGTAAGTATAGCCACAATATTCCATGAATATTGGCCAAAGGGGAGAATTACAGCCAATATATTCTTTAAATCTTCGACTAGGGCGGTAAGTACAGCCAATATTCCAGGTATCAATGGTTGAGATGGTAAGTACAGCCACAAGATTACATGGATATTGGCCAAAAGGAAGAAATACAGCCAATTAGCATAATATTATTGACATCTTGTCAATACATGCAAAAGTGCACAATCTGCTCAGATTATAAAGATGATTATATATATATTAGATAGTAAAAAGGCATATATTGGATTGAATAAAATATTTATTTGCCAATATTTCGGTTAGCTGAACGCTAACCTTTATCGAGGTGTTACATATTTTTATTCAATCCAATATATGCCTTTTTAATATATAATGATTCAAGTATAGGTTGCGCAATTTTCAGAACGATATACATATATGCATGACACTATGTACAATAAATATGGCGCCAATGCCACCGCTGCAGAGTTTGGTGGAGAATCGCCAGCGGGTCTCCAGAGGCACCACGCATTTCGCGATCTATGGAGAATACGTAGATTGCGTGCTTCGCCGCTGAGGAGATGGTGATGGCGTGGTCCTCGAGATCAACTGGAAAGATCTTTGACTAGGGTGGGAAATACGGCCAATATTCCAGGTATCATTGATTGAGATGGGAAGTACAGCCACAAGATTACATGAATATTGGCCAAAGAGGAGAATCACAGCCAATATTCTTTAAATCTTTAACTAGAGTGGGAAGTTCAGCCAAGATCCAAGATTAATTTTAATAGGGTGGGAAGTAGAGTCAAAGTTACAGTGAAATACAGAAATCTTTGTCCAGGGTAGGAAGTACAGTCAAGAATAAAGAAATATTTGTCTTGGATGGAACGTAAAACAAAATATTCTAAATTTCCTTCACTAAGGATGAAATTTTAGTCACACGATTCTGGGAATCACTTAATAAGATTAAAAACACATAAATTTAACTCGAAATAGTTGGTTGACGAGAAGCTAGAAAACCTACATCCGATGTGGGTCGAGCTTCACGTGGATTATTTCAAAGATATAATAACGGTGGTCAGCTTAGTATCCCACATGATGGCACCAAATATGGAAGCAGTCAAATAAAAAGGAGATATCTCTATACAATAAATTTAAAGAGGAAGCCATCCATCATATTGTGATAAAACAAAATACTCACCCATATAATTTTAAATATTTCCGGGTAAGTTGACAAGTGGGTAATATTTAAAAGATGAATTGATATATCAAAGTGATTTATTAACTTGTGTTAAAAAAAATAAAGTTTATAAATTGAAAATTCTGTGTTTTATATTGCTTATAGTTTAGGGTATACAAGTCAATATTTTTAATTATTTATAAAATATTGGAGATCATGTGTGTATGTATGTATGTGTGTGTGAGAGAGAAACACAATAAAAAGAAGATGCCTCTTTTTAAAATCTCAAATAATCTATATCAAAATGTGTTTGAGAATCTATATTTGTATAAGTTTCAACAAGTATATTTGTTGATTCACACACTTTTTCCATGAGAATGAAACAATGCTTCAAGAAGAATAAACAAAAATTGAGTAAACGTCCCAAGAACACAACCGGTTTCACTCGAAGCTCACCAACAATGAAAAAAACAGCGCAGTTTTTGTCGCGGGTTTCTCCTCCGACGGCACTGACCGAGGGGCAAAAAGTTCTCCGGCCGCCGACCCTAGGCCTCCCTCGCTCACCCTTCCGTTCAGGATGGGTACTCTAACATATCTGTCCTCGTCGTCTCTTCAATTGGTAATCTCTAGACTTCCTACTGAAACTCGAATAATATCAGCAACAAAGGTACACCAATGTATAAACACGGATTGCTAACATATCTACATTCGTCGTCTCCCTATAGATAGGTCATCTCTATATAAACATCCTATTACAATATCAAAGATAGAAGCAGAAATAGTAGACGAATGAATAATCATTATGAAATTCTTTGGTTAACTAATGCGCCTTTGGCAATCCCTAGATAGATACTCTCTTGAAATTTAGACCCAATCAGTTGTAGACATAAATAGGTATATGTATGGCTCTGGTGTCCAAACATCAGTACCTAGGTCTAGAATTGATGGAAGGTTTCAAAATAACAATTTCCCTCGGATTCTTGCACAAGTTCAAGCCCTAAATGAGGCTCAAATACCATGAAATTTCCATGTCGGACTGCTTCTATATGTGTAGACATATACTTTAAGTAATCGCAATACCCTACTTACAATGATTATCATCGTCTGTACAATGTTTACATGGGATGAGTAAAAGACCAATTTTTAAATATGAATTATCAAAAAGGGAAAAGATTCTATACAAGCACCATTTTGTTTTAATTAGATATATATAATATCGCGGGCATATTAACAATTTAAAATGCCACTTTTTACATTGAAAAATAATTATTTTTTCTGTTAGATGCAGGGGCCTTGACTTTTAGCCTCATTGGACAAAAACTATTTATGCACAATGAATATGATCAGGATTTATAATTCTCTGATTGCCTGAAATTTTCCTGGCTTCCTAGTTTCTAACTTCTCTTAAAATCTCGATTAGCGGGAATAATCTTCGTTAGATGTCGATAAGTATAAATAGGCATTGTGTATTATTTATTTGAATGTTTTATACAAGTATTGTAAAACGACATTTTAAAATTATACCGCATGTTGGAGCTTGGATCCTCACAGTATTAGTTTGGAATTCCGTGTAGCTCTTTAACCTTTAAAATACAATATAACGCGGCTGATGATTGTAAAACGAAACCTTTGTTTTAGATGTTGACGATCTTTTGGCAGAGTTTAATTCGGACTGTATGTTTTCACCTCGATCTGCGGATTGACTACTGAGAGATTATCCTGTCTAATTGCGATGTATTAACAAGAGAATCACCACACAACCTCACTGATCTTAGCTGACACACTTTATTGAATCATTCACTCCTTTTATATACATATATATTTACATAATTAAAAGAAAGAAAGAAAAAATTACATGATTATCAGCCTAGCAAGTTATTTACATAACTAGGCGCAAACATACTCCCCCCCCCCCCCCCACCGCTGAACTTCAGTTCAGATCTCGAGGCGTAAAGGGAAGAGGGGCCAGCTTGGTGATTGGTCTCCTGAAAACTCCTCCGGCTGTCCAGGTTAGTTTTGTGCAAGATATTTTCACCAGACATTCCTTTTAGTGGAATTATTGGAGATTTAGAGGTAGGAATGGAGCTGTTTTGATGAGCTGCCTGCGGTGAATTCCTGTTGACTTCTGATTCCCTGAAATTTCTTACCAGACCATCTAATTCTGATGTTGTTTGAACCGCAAAGCTACAAGGTCCACCTTTATAGTTCGACGAGAGAGAGCTGTCTACTTTGCCCATTAGAATCCAACCGAGCTTTGATTTCATTGCTATAGGCTGGTTCCTTCCCAGCATTCTTTTCTCTCCATGCATCAGATATGCATACGTATCTGCACCTAGAATAATGTCGATTGGTGCCGAAACATGAAACAGAGGGTCTGCCAACTCAAAGCCTCTCTGCATAATCCAGGTCGGTTCTGCCATTTTGAAGTTTGGAATTTCAGTTGTTAAGACTTCCATTACTAGAGCATTCGTTTCATATTTTTCGGATCTATAAATTGACCTGAATGTCAAGTTAACAGATGTAGATGACCCCTGGACTGGATTATTTCCAATACCCCTAAGTGAACGCCGTGATGTTTCTCCTTTGAGCCCAAGTTTCTCACAAATTTCTTTTGTGATCAAACTAACTTGTGACCCACTATCTAAAAGTGCTCGGCAGATCTGCTGTGAACCGTTTTCACCTTCCACAATTATTTGAGCAGTCGCAAGGAGCACTTGATTGATGGTTTCACTTCCTTGTTCAACACTGGTGTTGTTGATTTCACTTACAGGTTTAAAGATCTGTGGCTTCGCACCCTTCTGAGTCTTAGTTACCTCTGTGTCAAGCTTATGGAGCAAAGTATGGTGCCTTTTGTCGCACTTCTTACAAGGTCCTTGGTAACAATATTTTCTTCCATGACCTTTTTTTAGACAATTGTAGCACATTTTGTTTTGCTTGACAAATTCCCATTTTTGTTCGATAGGCATTGTACTAAATGTAGTACAGTTGTAGATTCTATGACCTGCTTTGCATGCTATGCATATTTGAGCATTGGTATTAATCGCAATGTGTACATTTGCATAGTCCTTTTGAATTTCATTTTCCTTTCTTTGATATTCCCTTGATCCCTGTGGCAGACTTCTAGCTTGTCTTTCAAGAAACAGAATGAAGTTCTCATAGGAAGGAAATGATCTCTCATCCTGGGTCAACTCCCACTGTCGCCTCATATCCTCATCGATTCTGTTCCTCAAGAACTGTACCAAAATTATGTCCACCAACTCATTTCTTTGCAATCCGAGGGATCCCAGATTGCGTACAGACTCGTTACATGTGTCTAAGAGTTCCCTTAGGGCCTTTGCTGATGGATTCTTCATTTGCTTGATCTTGAAGATCTTATTCAGTTGCGCATAAGCCAACTCTCTTTGGTTGTCGTATCTGGACACTAGAGTATCCCATGCCTGATTATAGCTATCTGGTACCATTGGGAATCCGCGTATCAGTCTACTTGCCTCTCCCTTCACTGCGGAGCCCAAATATTGCAGCTTTTGTAGATCATTTAACCCTGGATTTTGATCTATCGCCATTCCGAATACCTCCTTGAAATTGAACCAAGAGTTCGCATCTCCATAGAAGTGAGGCAACTCGAACTTGGGCAATTTCACTGTTTCGAGGCTTTTTGCTTGTTTGGCATCAGCTGTACTTTGCATTCTTTCTAATGCACGCATAAGCCTTATTTTCAGTTTTTCTATTTTCTCTTGAGTTATTTCATAATTCTCGAGTTCTTTTTCTTCATCTACTTCCTCCTTTTCAAATAACTCGTCAAATAAGATCTTTGTTTCCGTTTTTATCTCTGATACACCTTCATCTATCAGCTTTAATTTATGGAGATCTCCTCCCGATATGTCTTCATCTACGGATGCCAGGTATCTATCCATTCGTCTTATCTGGGAACGGATCTTGATCTTTAGGCTTTTCATTTCTTTAGACATGCTTTCAGTTTTGAAGGTTCTTTCTCAGTAGAATCACGCTCTTTCTCTTGATATCCGGCTCGATAAGGACCATATGTTGGAGCTTGGATCCTTACAGTATTAGTTTGGAATTCCGTGTAACTCTTTAACCTTTGTTTTAGATGTTGACGATCTTTTGGCAGAGTTTAATTCGGACTGTATGTTTTCACCTCGATCTGCGGATTGACTACTGAGAGATTATCCTGTCTAATTGCGATGTAGTAACAAGAGAATCACCACACAGCCTCACTGATCTTAGCTGACACACTTTATTGAATCATTCACTCCTTTTATATACATATATATTTACATAATTAAAAGAAAGAAAGAAAAATTTACATGATTATCAGCCTAGCAAGTTATTTACATAACTAGGCGCAAACACCGCATGTGTTTCTTTTCAACGAAATTTTTTTTTTTTTTAAGGAGAAATAATGATTATTTCTAACCTTAGAGATGAGGTATGAAAGGATGAATTGTGAAGAGTAATGATAAACGGAAAAATAAAATTGTCCAGGGATGGGAATCGAACCCACAGTGTTCCGCTTACCGGGCAGATGCCATGTCCAGAATACAAGTATTGTGTGTTGTATAAGATCCAACGCTAATGTACTTCTAGGAATAAATGTCACCACCATTTGAGCGCAGATATTTGAGAATTGTTTTTAAAATAGAGAAATCTATAAATAGATCTTTAATTTAAAAGGCATATATTGAGTCAAAAATATATTTGATCCAATATACGGATTTATAATTAAATATATTTTGGAATGTAATAAACGAAAAGAGTTTCTATGTACTACAAATTATTTTATTGCTACAAAAACGAAACAGATCAGCTTAAGAGAATCTCCTTATATTCTATATTTGCTACCAACGATGACAATGTAATCTTGACATAATAGATGCAGATAAAATCGTACAGAATTGATATCATACTGATAGATCAGGCGGATAAATTTAGAAATATCATCTACTGATCATACAACTGAAAGTTACTTATGCTTGCGTTACCTATCGTACAATAAATATATAATAATTGTTGATTTTTATATTATTCTAAATGTTATTTAATTAAAAAGGCATATATTGGATCAAAATATCATTTATTTTACTAATATTTCAGTTGGCTGAACGCCAACCTTTATCAAGGTGTTATAACATTTTAAAGTGTGTCAACAACAAACTCAGCGCCACATAACGTCAACAGAATTAAGTTTTAAAAAATGTTTTGTTATATTCAATGGGTAGAAAAATTTTATATATATATTTATATTATGGACAAAATAAATTTTGTAAAATATAGGTGTGAATATTTTGAAAAATTAACAATGACACCTATTTTATATTTAAAATTATTTGTACTATGTGTAAAAAAAGATTTTTCGTATAAAAAAATAAATAACATAACAGAATATATATAAAAGAAATGTTAAACTAAAATTTTTACCGAAAACACAAAGCGCAAAAATTGTTTGAAAAGTTGGTTAAAATAAAATATTAAAATAAATTTAAATGTAAAATTGTGAAATTTGAAAGAAAATATAAGTGAAAATGAGAAAATATTTTTAAAAAAATGATATCACACAAATAAAACATTGAAGACATTGAACATAATGTATATCCTCATTTTTATCCTCCCAAGTCCTGTTAACTGCCTTAGCCTGGCGGAGAGGGAACCCTAGGCATGACAGGCGAAGCATTTTTAAAGTACTCCTGGTAGGGTCACCCTAGGCATGAAGGCTGTCCTGCGAAACCCAGCTTAATGTTAACAGTCAAAGTTGTATTCATACCTTTGTGTGCCTCAGATATTCCCATCAACAAGAAGATCTTAAAAGTTTGTTCTTTGGATATTCACTCTGGAACAGAAAGAGACACGTAAAGAGATCTGCCAAAACCTGCTTAAATTGACCATACAAGACCAAATGTGTCAACATAAGGTGATAAAAGGGGACGATACGTGGGTCTACGGCTTCGATTCCGAAACCAAGCGCCAATCAAGTCAATGATTGGCAGATGATGAACCGAGACCCAAATAGCCAGGATGGAAAATTCAAAAATGATGATTCTGCTCGTCACTTTCTTCGACAGAAAATGACTCGTATTTCATTAATTCTCATACCAACTGGGATGACAATTAACCAAGAATCTCATCTTGATATTTTGAAAATATTACAGGAGACTGTGCGAAAGAAAAGCCCAGAAAGATGGCAGAATAAAGATGGTGACTTTATCATGATAACACACGGCCACATAAGGCTCATTCGGTGCGTCTTATTTTACAAAAAAAAAAAAAAAAAACATTTATATGCTTTCACACCATCTTTAGTCTCCTGATTTAGTACCGAATGACTCTTTTCTTTATCCAAAATTAAAGACGGCACTTAGAGATCAACGTTTTGACACGATGCAAGCCGTTGAAGAGAAATCGCTGAACGTTTTGCGTTGCATACACAAAGACGAATTTTCCATGTGTTTAGAAAGTTAGAAACACAAAAGATGACAGAAGTACTTTGATGCAGGAGGTTATATTTCAGAAAACTATTAAGAATATTTTTGTTTGTTCTTTGTTTACAAATATGTTATGGCCTCAGTGCGCGGGAAATTTTTGATCATACTTTGTATATAAGAAGCTAATATTTCTATCAATTGTAACATATTCAACAATCAGTTTGATGATCAAAAGATGCGTCACCATTTAATTATAAAAAATATAAACAAGAATTGTGGATATCTTAAAGAATCTAAAAAAAATGCTCCGACACTGGGAGTAGAAACCAAGACAGGCTAACAGCGCCATCTATTGATAGATTTTAAAACTATTTTCGTCCTTATACTTATGTTATTTAAATTGATATAATATATTTTAGTATCTTCAGCAATATTACTCTATATATATATATAGAGAAATTTATATTCAACACAGATATAATATTTCAAATTATATTTATTTTCTATATATATCCCCATAATATAACATTATTATCGAATATTTTTGCAATATCTAAAAACAATCAAAATAATATTTAATCCCTTTAATTTTTCCATTGCAGTAAGGGCAGTAGAAATTGTTTAAATATAAAAATAATCTTACGCGTTTAAAATAGTTTCGAATTTTGATAACAGATGGCGCGCAAGTGCATCGTAATATTAAATATATGTGTGCGTGGATTATATGGGAAAAATAATATATACGAGCAAATTTCGAACTCTTTCTCTTTTAAAGTATACTTTGCATATGCAAAATATCTTATTTATGGACATAATGTGTTTTATACCCGTCATAATATAATTAAAAGCTTATATTTTGTTCTGGCGGGGACAAAATATATCTGATGGAAAGTCGATCAATAAGATATTTCCTATATGCATAGTGTCCTTTTAAAAAAGCAAGCGCCTTAAAATTTATGCTTAGAAGATTTTATTTATTATCTTTCTCCATAATAAAATGCCCTTTAATGTTTAAATTAAATTTTATTCTGATTGTTTCATTGAATTTTATTTGAAAATATTTAATAATTAGTGTCATAAGAAATTGAAGGTATTTCAGACGCGTAAATGTATTTTTTTATTTACATATTTTCTATTGCCCTTACTGCAATTATAAATTGATGGGAGAGCCTAGCTCATCAGTGGTAAACCTCCCAAAAATTTTCATTGTAGTAAGGGCAGTAGAAAATTGTTTGACTTTAAAAAAGAAACATACAGGTCTAAAATAGTTTCAATTTCCTATAACAGATGGCGCGCTAATCCAATCTATAATGAGTAAATACGAGGCGAAGTAACAACACCAGGCCAATTAAGCGACCAATGAGCGTTTTGCATTTTTTTTTTTCAAATTGCTTGAGTACTTTTTAAAAATATTTTTTATACGAGTGTTACTTTTTTTAACAAATGTATTGACACCCATTTGAAACTATCTATTACACCAAAATGAAATCATCATCATACATATCACTATGAAAATATTAAAAGAAAATTATATAATTTGCATTATTTTTATTTAAAAATCAATATCCTATTTTGAAATTGTTTTAAAAAGGCTGTTTGATGCTTATGGATTCGAAAATGTCGCTAAAGGTAAAAAAAGAATCAGTAGCCTCAAATTCTGGGAAAGTTATTTACATATTCTGCTCTTATGGGTTTATTAGTCAATTTCAAGATCCCATCCTGGGAAATTCATCGTTCACTTCAAATAAATCGAAGAACCATCCGGGGATAAGTTTCTTTACAATGAGAGTACTTAAGAAGCGACCAAAGGTATAAGTGATCAAAGTTAAAGAAATGGATATGTTGGATGCCATTTCTTGGGAACTGTCGCATTATATACTTTCAGTTATGATCTATGAAGTTATATTTCTCCTACATCTCTCTGTATAAATCAAAAATGGACAAAATATCCATAATATCGATTTATTTTATCTTAAAATAAATAATAAATTAGAAAATATATAATACTCTAATTATATACTTATTAGACAAACCAATGTATTGTTGGTTGAACATTCAACTGAATAATACCACACAGCTGAATTTGGTTGATTCGTTTAATAGATAATAAATGAGGCTACAGAGCGTGAACTTGTTATAGCCCTAAACACAAGGTATTAAGGCCAAATCCAAATAAATAAATAGTGTGTGACGTTTCGGTTACCATCTTCAGACAAAATACTGAACGACTGAAGATGGTAACAACGCTGTTATCGAAACGTCACACACTATTTATTTATTTGGATTTGGTCTTATTACCTTGTGTTTATAATCTATAATCCAAATTGTGCCTTATTATTGTTATATCCCTTCTTTGTTAAAAAAATACAAAAACCTTTTTGATAACTTAAAAAAACATAATTATCATCTACTTTAATTTTAACATTCTTTACTGACATTATACCTTCAATTTGATATCAATTTATTCTAAAGCTTTCTTTGAGGAGAGGCGCCCTGTGTTTATATAGATCAATTTCTTCCCCCGGCAAGATTTCCATCTACATATATAAAAGTTGGATAGTAAAAAGGCATATATTGGATTGAATAAAAGATTTATTTGCCAAAATTTCGGCTGGCTGAACGCCAACCTTTATCAAGGCATTACATTTTTGTATACACAAACACAGCGCCGCATAGTATTAATTTGGCAAATAAATATTTTTATTCAATCCAATATATGCCTTTTTGCTATCTAATGACTTAAGTATGGATTTCTCTATTTTCAGAAATATATAAAAGTGTTATTTTATTTTAATATTATAATTTCTCTATAAATGCTCTGTTGAATCGACCACCAGATATCGCGGTTTTCCCTATATAACCCATTGTTGTTGTTTCCCGTTGGCCGGCTCAGCTCAAACCCTTTGTAATTATGTAAATGATCTTTTCTTTTCCTTATTCTACTTTCCTTAAATCAGGCAGTATTTTATCAAATTTTGTTTTTTATATATTCCTTAAGCTCGATTAAAGCTAATTATGATCTAAACTGTTTTTGTATTGTTACTACGACTGCAATATCAAAAAAACATATTCATGTATCAAGAAAATGGTCCATAATTCAATAAATAATATTCAAAAACAGCAGAAAATCTTTTTAAAAAATATATATATACACCTATCCCCCGATTTACACGGTACTTGTTTTACACGTTTTCGCTTTTACACGGTTTTGCAAATACGTTTTTTTGTTTTGTTTTTATCGCACTATACAAAATGCTACTATGATTGAACACATGCGCTGTGTACACATCTCACGAGGAATCCCGAGCTTATGTGCTGACTACATATTTTAACCTGTCAATGCATTTTATTTTTATTTCTGTGTACACCTATCCCCCGATTTACACTTTTTCTCAGGAACTTATCTATCGTGTAAATCGGGGGATAGGTGTATATATTTATTTGTGTGACAAAATAAAATAATAATAAAAATATATACGATGAATTTCAGAAGAAAAAAAAGCTCCAAGCTAACATTTATTTTCAGAATGGATTCAGGTTGCAAATTATTTTTGAAATCAACTACTTATAGAAACATCCGTATTTGCATATTGGGGTATAAGATCCTCTAAACATCCGTGTGATGAACTGTTTATAAGCCAGGTTGTCCCAGCCAACATGGTCTAGTCAACATGGCCAGAGTTGCCGTGGTGCTCCTGGCGGTCCTCTCACTCTTCAGTATCGTCATTGGGAAGTGGATTTCTATTATGGATGAAAACAAAATTGAAAAATTGATGGAACAGATCAACGATCGTAACCGAAGTATCGATATGAAACTTCTATATGAAGAGGATATGGTGAGTAGAACTTTAGTTTAATGCTCTGGTTTCAATTTTATAAATCGTTACTTGTTTTATATTTGCATAACAATGTGTTTATTCTATTAACAGCTACTCAAGAAATTCTCCAGGATGACTGTATTATCTAAATCTAAAAGAATCCTCCTAGAATTATTAATATACCAAATTTATTTTGGAATAATTTTCAGATTCGCCGTGATATTCCCTATACCGTAGTATCCGAACTTTTCTTCAACCCGGTAAATCTATTTTAATAGTAAAAATAATGCGTACCTAGGAATTATATTCTGTAGTAAGATGGCATTTTGAGGGAGAGTAAACATTTTTTTTTAAAATTTAATTCACCTTCGTCCAATAATAATAACAAACAGAACATAATTTAGCTTCAAACCTCAAAATATTAACACGAACGTTGTAAAAAAAGGTTTAACTCTTCCAGAATATGAACTAGAAAAATAAAATACTTTTATTTATATTTTTAGTTAACTTTTAAAAAGTAAGCAATTTGAAATATTTCTATTTACTTTCAATTCAACGTGATTTATTGGTGACTTCATTGTTGAACGCAGTATTTTTCAAAACCTTTTACTAAGTACATCTCACAAATTGTTTTGATTAATTCAATGTCAATAATTATTATTATTCCCTTAATAATTAAAATCAAATATTATAACCAGTTAATGGGAGATTAACATATAATCGTAGGATGGATTATGATCAATTAGAGGCGTTAAGCTTCCTGGCTTGAGATGGGCGACAGTGGGTTGGCGAAACTTCAGGTAATAAAATTTGAAGGTTGATGTGTTATTTCTATCTCTAATTGACAGTTTGTTGAATGAATGTCAAAAGTTATTATATATTATTATTTTGTAGCTTTATATTTGTATTTATATAATTTATATATTAGTAGTTTTGCTCTTCATTGGAAAATGGGGATGCCGTTGCCACGTTAGTCATCTTGGAAACGAACCAGAATTTGGTCAAATATTCTAAGGGTTCTGGGGGGACCGCAGATTGGACACGACAATAACAACATATATTAGTAGTAAAATCTCCAATAAAGAAAGAGTGTAGTATGGAGCAAATTAAACCTGTTTGAAGAACACAGCGCGCGGAAATAGCATTATTTTATAGAATTTCGATGAAAGCAATTACAATGGCTAAGGAATGTTGGTAGATTTAACTCACTACCAGGCCTTGAAAATTTTAACATCAGAACAAAGAGAAAGATATAACAGAATCAACAAGCAATCCAGTTTCAGGTCTCTTTAACCGTTTTTTATTTCTCTAGCTTTCGGGTCAATAAGCCCTTCAACAGAATAGTTTTCCCGAAAGACAGAGAAATAAAAAATAATTAAAGAAACCTGTATTTGGATTGCTTGTTGGTTTTGTTAAATTATAAAAAGGGGGTAGGGATGAATATGTATTATAAAGAGAAGGATGAAGTCCAAACTAGATTGATAGCAACAAGAAATGGACGATTTCTTCTCTTAAAGAACTAAATCCAGAATACCACCCAAGACAATAACATTTAATGGGAAATGTATCATATCAACCTCCTAATGTCCAATGTTCAAAATGGACTTGCAGTCGCTAATGATGATTGGTACCGATGATTTACTATCAATCCTTCCAATGTCAGCCATTATTTCTCTGTCATAGATTTTGCCCTAAGTTTATTCAACCACCATTGGCCATCTATATACCTGACGGTTTTTTCTTTTTTTTTATTGAAAACTTAAGATTTACAGCAATACTTTCTAAGTGAATAAATGCCTTAGAACTAAACGTGATGGTTACATAATAGATTTTATGGGTTATTTATTAATTAATTTACTTTACCAAATTTTGGTGATCTAAAATATTGAAATTGAGAAATCATAGTGTCTAGTAATTATTGAATAATTATAATTATTTTCAAATCTTCGTAGATATTTAGAATGTGATGATATGCGCTCATATAAAAAACTTAGGAAGTTCCATATTTTGATGTCGTAGGTCGTTTTTTTTAAGAGAACAGAGACAATTTTGTCCACACTTGGTTATATCGCGTGTCTTCAATTACGGTCACTGTATATCACACACATACACACACAAAAACATTTATTAGGGATCAAGCCCCATACAGGATTCTCCCAGAACAGCAATGATTTTAATTGAACATAAATCAAGTACTATATACAATTCAGTATTAACATGAACCCCCCCTCCAAAAAAAAAAAAAAAGAAAAGAAAAATAAAACTATTTACACCTGTTTCTCGTCCTTCTTGCCTCCTCACAAAATTTGTATAATGTGTCTACTTTTCACCGTTTCTGACAGCAGGGCATAGAGTGATTAGCGCTCGTATTATTAAAAAGTAATTTCTTTTCTTCATCCAGATGATTGCAGGTAAAGTTTGTTAATTCTAACTCAAAATTATCCCTGCACAATACACATATGAGATTTTCTGATTTCAAAAATTCCATATGGTCTTCAAATAAAAAATGTAAACAATATTCTAAATTGCGCAATGCATCGTTTGACCGGAAGTGGGAAGTCACTAGTTAAATAAAGTTTTGCCATTGAGTTGAATATAAATTTTGTAATGCGGGTAAAATTTTGAATTTACCAATCTCGGGTCGTCTACTTGTATAGATTGATCAATTGTTCTCCCGACAATCAAGGTAATTTCTCTCTGTAAAACCCTGTAATCGTTACAAATTTTGAGCCATGGAAATCCAGTGATGTTTAAGATTTTGGTTAAAGTTCCAGTGAATCCTATATCTTGTTCCAACGATTTCGATGTTTCCTAGAGTTGCGATAAACATATGTTGGTAATCTAGTTTAATTCATCTTTAGGATTTTAAGCCAGTACTTTAAAGATAGTTTCAACGCTGTTACACCCAGTGAGACTCTTCGGGTTTTAGGGACACTGTATATCAAATATATTTCTGAGTTATTGTCTGTATCCTGATATACATGCTAAAAGGTACAACTCCTTTAAAATTTGTCCATGAGTGAACATAGTAACAAATTACCCCTAGCCTTGGTTTTGAATTTTTATTTTATTTCATGTTTTTGACGTGACAACGTCTTAAATTAGGTTGCGGCTGGGAGTCACTTATGAAAAAGTGTAACGCCCGGTAACGTTACGATGAGTCACCGAACGAGAGTGCTGCGCGCGCAGCTGCGCGCGCAGCGCTAGAGAATTAGGCGCATTGAATATTATTTAATTAATTATTATTATAATAATATATATGTCTAGATATCAATTTTATAATCTTCTATATATATAAAAATGGATGTTTGTTGGTCCGTTGGTCCGTCCGTCCGTCCGTTGGTCCGTCCGTCCGTCCTTTCGTCAGTGATAATCTTCTACATCGCTCAACCAATCGTGATGAAACTTTGGGAAGATGTTTAGTATACTGAATTTATTTCTTTCGGACGTACAATTAATCAAGAGGTTTATTAGGGGATAATGAGGCGCTTAAGGGAGGCAGTGCGCCTTAAAAACCTGAAAGATGGCAAAACAATGACTGGATACTTCACGTCGATAATGCGCGGCCGCACACAACCCATGTTGTTTCGCAGTTCTTGGCCAAGCATTCAACCATACAGATCCCTCTCTCATCCACCCTATTCCCCAGACTTAGCCCCCAATGACTTTTTCCTCTATCCTAAATTGAAAATGAAGTTAAAAGGAAGGAAATTTGACAACGTTGGTATGATACGAACTAAATCGAAGGAAACCTTGAGGAACCTCTCAAAAAGTGATTTTATCTCCTACTTCGACAATTGGAAAAAAAGATGGAACAGGTGTATTGAGGTAGGAGGGGCATATTTTGAAAATTATTGAATTTTTTTTTTGTTTTATTTTTCAAAGATACAGAGCAGTCCTGGAAATTAATGAACGCATCTTGTATATAATTTGAAAAAGGAACAATATAATTCAGGTTGAAATTTCTTTTAATTTAAGTTTTGCAAACTTTCAAACAAATTTTCTGCTCTTCAACGGGCAAATAATTCTATGTACAATATTAAGATGATCTTTATACAAAAATAATTGAAAAAATTATGTTAATTATTTTTGTTTAAAGATCATCTTGATATTGTACATAGAAGTATATGCCCGTTGAAGAGCAGAAAATTTGATAGAAAGCTTGCAAAAACCAAAATTAAAAGAAACTCTTTACCTGAATTTTATTGTTCCTTTTTCAAATATCTTCTAGGTAACTATTGCTAACATAAATAATTTACTAGGAAAGTTTTGAAAGACTTAATGAAATATTAATGATAGCAACTTGGCGTCTTTTAGCGATGGATGTTGCAAAGTATTCAAATATCTTTTCATAAATAAAACCCTATTGTTATATATATATTACTTCAATAAAGAAAGTGTACAATGGAAAGACATGACTCAACAGTAAAAAACCTGCCCAACGGTTGCAATTATCAAAAAACTATAATGGGACGGCATGGCTCATAAGTGTTAAAACTCCAAGTTGATGCAATAAGCAAACAATTATAATGGAATGATAATGAATCACTGCAGCATACAATCCAACCTGGAGAATAGAGCGGTAAAATCTCTGTGGTAATTCCCAATGTGTTAGATTATCTCTATATTATGTTTCTTTTTTGTTGTTTTTGGCACACACACAATAAAGTTAACATAAGCGATTTTTTATTTTGAGAGAGAAAAAACGGCGTATGAATTTTACCAAACTCCGCCTTTGCCGGTCCCAAGCCCGGGTGAAAAATGAGGAGGGGGGAACAGTAGCAAGCTTGCTAAAACCTGGGCTCAGCTGGCCCGACTGATAGTACTATGTAAGGGCTCCTAATCCAGGGATACAGGATGTGCAGCGTTTTTACTCCTTGTTACGAGCCGCTGCAGATGGTGTCTGTTCCTCATGTCAGAGGCGGCCATTTATTTTGGAGCTAAGTCGGCCTGCCACTGAGTAGTGCTCCCAGTCTTAATGACAAAGGCAGACGCATTCTACTTCATCCAGTCATGATGGTTGTCAAACAGACACCATCAAGGGTCACAACTTGATATCCTAATATGATTGAGTGGAGATAAGAAAGGAAAGGAGGACCAATTTCCAATATAAAAATGGCACCTCTCCCTTTAAAAATACATTAAGACAATGCACTTGGTTTATCACTCCGGTATTCCAACTACCTAAACATCCTTTTGACCATTTCGACGCATTTCATAATTCCTTCTGTAAGATGTTATGAAATCGAAACCGCGTTCCTGCACTGATGAGGACAATAGCCCGAAACCATGGTATACAGGTTGGAATTTTGACTGAATATTCATTTTTCTGAATGTTCAATTGGCATCCAACACCATCATTGTAACTTTCAAGCAGTTTCTGTAAATGTTATGGAAACTTCACAGAGAGTCATATCACTATTTGTAGGTGGTTTTGACATCATTTCGAGTCTGTTATTACGGCAGTTTCCATGAATCAAGTTTTCCATTGTGTGTGCAGAATATAAAAAATTAATAACTGTCCCACGTACAGTATATTTATCTTTTTGCCTGTCGATGTGACGTTGTAATCAAATACCTGTCAAGATTCAGGCATGGATACATTGTTATCTGGTGTTGAAACTTATTGCACCATGAAATCCTTGTTTTACTACCAGCCAAATCTATATAAGTACTTTACATAACTCTAATGCATAAGTTTATTTGTATACCTTTAAATTATTGAAATTATTCGATTATTCATATATGTATTGTAGGATTTCAAATCAACTTTACTTAATTAGTTCAATTCTGTAAGCTATATTTTAGAAATTTAAATTTAACAATGATCTAATACTTATTTTAAGGATTCGATAAGAACTACTATAATTTTAAGCATTTGTCTCATCAATGTGAAATTGTGTGAGGTTTATCCGAAACTATTATATGAACTTACAATATATTTATTTGGTACTTGAAAATGTTGTACATAAAAGTGTTTGAAAAAAGCTTTGCTGCAAATAATTCTAACCTTCTCTCTCAACAAAGGCGGTGCAATCCACATATGCAACATTTTAGAATTGATTGATTTTGAACATAACTATATTTTTGATATATTATTAGGTATATATCTGCGTAACTAGTTAAATAAACGTTTAGTTGATTTTTGTTCCACTAGATGGCGCTTGGCCATCTGAAATACTCTTGAGAGCGGTCAGGATATGGCCTTTTTGTTTTCAATATCAACACCTGACCTTTTTTTCTTCTTATTTTTCATATAAATATTGTGACATTATATATATAAATGTGATCTCCTGAGGGTTACTCGCTGTAGTGTGAAATCCGAGGGGGTCTCTCGCTTTACTGTGGTTAGTTACCTAGAAGGTCAAACCTGTAGTAACCGAGAAGGGCAGTCAGAGTGTGGATAGTTTTCCAATACCTCTCTGCACCTTGAAAGACCTTTAACAGTTTTCACAGAGTACAGACAGTCGTGGTCGAGGCAGAGTGGAAGACTTAGGAATGTCCACATAAAAAAACGAAGGGACACAGTTGAACTAGGAAAGTTCTGTGAAAAAATAATAGTTGAGCTAGGAGCGAAAGATGGAGATGGTTAAGAACAAGTTTCTTACTGGTCTACATGGTCGATGAGGTGGACCTTGGGGACATCTGACGAGGGCTCCCGCTGACGGTGAAGTGACTGTGTATTTCTGGCCCTGTTTGAGGTTTATATATCTTTGCCGAGAGGGGAAGTACTGGGTTTCAGAGGATGCTATAAGGGCGTGGATTTGAAATCTTATAAGCCTCGTTTTTATACGTTATTGGACTTCTATCTCAATCTTTGCTTATACTACTCTGATCTAAAAGTTTCGACACTTTGCTTATAAGTTAAAAAAAACGTTATTATTCTACCGAATTCAAATTGTCCCCTTCAAAGTAGTCCCCGTTAGCCGCGATGCACTTCAGCCACCTTTTTTTCCAGTCGGCAAAACACCTCTGGTAGTCTGTTTTCGGGATCGCCTTCATGAACTTCTTCGATTCCACTTTGATCTCTTCTATGCTCTGAAATTACCGACCTTTTAACCTTTTTTTTTTAGCTTTCAAAAAAGAAAGAAGTCGCAGGGGGCCAAAGCGGGACTGTAGGGGGGTTGGGGAACACAGAGGTTGAGTGGTCCTGCAGCAACTTCGAGATTTTGACGGCTGTGTGCGCCGGCGCGTTATCGTGGTGGAGGATCCACGACTTGCTCCTCCACAGTTCCGGCCGTTTCTGCCTGATCGCTTCCCTCAATCGCCTCAAAACTCCCAGGTAGTAGTCAGCAGTTATTGTAGAGCCTTGTTGTTGAAATTCATGATGAACGATGCCCTGGTAGTCGAAGAACACCGTCAACATGACCTTGACTTTGCTGGGAGCCTTCCTCGCTTTCTTTGGTCTCGGCTCATTTTTGAAGCGCCACTCCGATGCCTGTTGGGTAGTTTCCGAATCAAAGCCGTGAATCCATGTTTCGTATCCAGTAATGACCCTCTTCAGCAATTCGAGGTCGTTGGTTGTCGCTTCAAGATTGAGACTGGCCGTTTCTTTCCGGGCGTTCTTTTGATCAAAAGTCAAATCTTTGGGAACGAGAATGGCGTTGAGTCTTCTTACTCCCAAAATGTCCTTCATTATCGATTGAGTCGACCCGAATGATATCCCTGCTTCTTCGTCGGCCTCCCTGAAAGTTATTCGTCGGTCTTCACGCACCAGTTCCAACACCTTGTCCACGTTTTCAAGCGTGGTTGATGTGGACGGTCTCCCGGAACGCTCGTTGTCGGCGGTCTCTTCCCGACCCTCCTTGAAGCGCTTGTACCACTCGAAAACTCGTCTTCGGCTCATGACGGCATCCCCGTAGGCTGTTTGCAACATTCAAAAAATTTCGGCACCCTTGAATCCGTTTTTCACACAGAACTTGATGCAAATTCGTTGATCCTCCATTTCGGTGACTATCGAAATCGAAGCACGGGCAAAATGGCTTCACTTCGAACAGCCGCTGCTCGCGCTGTTGTGGCGCGTGATTTTTGAAAATTAGCAGGTCTCCAAGCCAAGGGCGTGGCTTGCATTTGCCACAAACCGGGAGATAATATATTGAATTATCAGGATTTTATGAGCAAAGTGTCGAAACCTTTTGATCAGAGTAGTAAAACTCAAACTCTTCATATATTACAGAGTTTTATTTATTTATCTTCAGTTTGTACAAAGTGAATACATATGATGATGTAATGACACAAGTCAATCATGCGTATAAATATTTAAAGATGTGTTTCTATTATACAACATGAAAATATTTTTATATTATATACAATATGAGGTTTTTGGTTTAAATTACCATATAAATATATATTTATATTTTGAAATATAGAAAAATCCATTTTAACTCTTCTCTACTTTAAAAAATAAAAGAGCGCTGATCAATAATAGTTATTTAAATGTAAATTTTCGAGGAGGCTGTAAGCCCTTCTTCTGGGATTTGCCGGAATATTGACATGCGAATAAATACTATTGTTCCAAGATAATATCGTTTATTGCGATTTTTAATATATATAAATTTATATGTAGAAATAATTCAATTATTTAAGATATACAAATACATTTTTTTATTCAATATTTATATAGATATAGAGTTGAATCTCTCTATAAAATACGCCTAGCTGCAGAACCAAAGTGTCCTTTAGAGAGAGGCATTCTCTTACCAGATAACAGCTAATTGATGAAAATGGCAATTTTGGCGATATGAAACATTCCATTGTATATAAGTATTCTCTGCGGTGCTTAGAGCATCGCCCTCCTCCTGGAGCGTGGACGTGACCTCCTTGGAGCGTTGGGGGGTCGCTAGGTGGGGGACTGGAGCTCACCGTCGTTGGGTGGAGCCTCTTCAAGAAGGGTGTGGCGTCCCCGTCCGGCCCAGGCACAAGAGAGAAAATAGAAGTATCCTCTAGCGGGTGTTATCTCATGAAACGCTTCATGATTTTGCGTGTCATCCTTGCGCAGGGGCCATGCTAACCTTCTCTGTATCGTTCCAATTTTAATCTATGTACCGCCAAACAAGTGTGTTCTCTCATGGAGGTTATATTGTAAAATTTCATTACAATAATTTCAGATGTACTACTTTCCTTATATATATATTACTAGCGAACCCGGCCACGCGTTGCTGTGGCTAAATTGTAATATGTTAAATTAACATTATACTAAACTATTCAGTACAGTAAAAATTCACTTATAAAGATAAAAATGTTTTAGCCGATCTAAAGCCCTACGGGATTGAGAATGGAACGTTACGTTAAAATTTGAAAGTGATTTTATATATATAGATAATATAGCCCTTCATTGTAATCATCGATTATAATCACTGCATTAATAAATGTCAGTGAACTCGTTTATATGTATTGTTTTTTGTTTTCGAGATATTCTAATAGAACGTGCTCACATTTTCTGTAAAATATTTATATATGCACAAACACAGAATATAATCACTATGTCTTAATTTCGCTATAATTATTGTTATAAATAGTATTCTAAAATAATTCGCCAGAAATCGGCCTGATAGTATACTAAACAACTTCCCAAAGTTTCATGGCAAACATCTAAAATAAAATAATACTTTTAATACTTTGCTACAATATTAAAAAGAGGGGGGCTTAGGTGTTTAAAATGTAAAATGTGCTCTAAATAGTATTACATAGAGCCTTCATAACAAACATATTTAAAATAAACCAATCAAAATATAATAATGCTGTAAAAACAGACCTTGCTACAATAATATAAAAGAAACGAAAATAAAAAAAGACACCCACGCTGAGCCTCGAACCTAGGTTTGTTACAAATATTATTAAAAAATTGTTTATGTTAATTATTATTTTAAAAAGCCTACATTTTAAATGAAATAATATTTTTAATAATTTGCTACAATAATATAAAAGAAATGAAAAAAAAAAAAACACCCACGCTGAGCCTCGAACCTAGGTTGCGGGGGTACGAAGCTGTGTACCTAACCTATAGGCTAAGCTTGACGTTACAAATAAGCTCATGCGAGGCTATTTCAGGCCATACGTCTGCCGCGAGGGGGCGCTGATTGCGAGTGAATCTACGTTTTATCGTAAATAAAAATGCAACGAAAGGTTATTTCTAAAGAGTAATTAGCCAGAAACCATCCCGGTAGTATACTAAACATCTTCCCAAAGTTTCATCACGATTGGTTGAGCGATGTAGAAGATTATCACTGACGAACGGACGGACCAACGGACCAACAAACATCCATTTTTATATATATAGATTACCTGTCGACAGCTTTTTTTTAAAGATGAGAAATGTACGCGAAATTAAATTTTGAATAGTAATATAATCTAGCCCTTATTGTTTATTTAATCATATAAACTTTCTCCTTGGAATATTAAAAATATAAAGCCAAGTGCCAGGAGAAAATGTTTTTTATTAATCGAATACACGAGCTTTCGGGCAGTCACGCCCTTCAACTGGTAATAATACATGATGGCAATAGGCCTTAAATAGGATTCCGTTATTAAAGAGATATTTTTACATATGAGGAAAAAATAATATAGGACGGCTAAAAAACAATTTAGTTAAAAATATTTGCAAATCTAAGCTATTATATAATATATTTATGTAACTATGCTAATCCTGTAATGGCGGTTGACAAATAAATGGTAGGTTTGAAATTGGATAAATAATGTGACTATATAATGAAGAGAGAACAAGTATTAAGATATCGACTGTTCAACCCGCCATCATACCTAGGATCATCGCTGGGGTTGAGCCCGCCATCAGCCCGCTTCCCCACGCCACCCAACACACCATACGACAATCTGTGACCCAAGTCCTACGTAAACCAGCCCCCCAATTGAACCTATCTCTTGGTAAGTACCGCTCACTCAGATCACTTAGACAGAACCCACACATTATGGTTACCAGATCAGATAAAGGATCTCAAACCGTCATCTTGGATACAGATGATTACATCACCAAGATGATGGACATTCTCAATGACCAAACAACTTTCAGGCCCATTACCAGACTAGAATCGACCGCCTCCACCAGAGCTTTCAGATTGGAGCTGTTGCGCCTAAAAAGGTCCGGCTCTATTACAGCTGATCAGAACCAAACATTTACTTCAGATATGGCCAATACGCCCTACATATACGGGCTACCCAAAATCCATAAACCAACCATTCCCCTCCGTCCCATCATAGCATATCACCTCTCACCAGCTTACAAACTTTCCAAGTACCTCTCATCCTATTTAACACCCCTTGTCAAAACCCGGCCACAGTCTCACTCCGTAACAGACATCCCGGCTTTCATACAATTCATCCAATCTCTTACCCCTATTCAGAACTCAACCATGGTTTCCTATGATGTAAAATCAATGTATTTATCGCTTCCCCATCAACTGATCATTTCCCAGCTTACAAAATTCCTGCAGGACGCCCAATTAGAATCTGGCATAGTTGCCACAATAGTAGCGCTTACCTCCATCTGCTTAAACACTACAGATTTTACCTTTAATGACTTACTTTATAAACAGATTAGAGGCTCACCAATGGGCAGCCCATTATCATCACCCTTGGCCGAGATAGTTATGTCTACACTAGACACCTGGATCCAACAGCAATTCACACCGGGCATTCACATATGGAGGAGATATATTGATGATATCCTCTGTATATGTCAAACCGGACAGGAGAACAGTATCTTATCTGTTCTAAACTCCTTCCACCCAGACATTTACTTTAGCTTTAAATCAGAATCCAATAATGTAATACCTTTCCTGGACATACTGATCATCCGTACCCCATCACACTACCATACTACAGTATACCATAAAATCAATAACCCTACTTTTTACACCAATTTCAAGTCTTACTGTCCGTTATCCCATAAAATTAATACAGTTAGAACGCTTACCAAGAGATTGGTTACACATTGCTCCCTGCCCATTTTCAGATCAATAGAGTTCGCTAACATTAAGAAACAACTTGCCCTCTCCCAATACCCACACCAGTTCATATATAAATATCAATACAACCCGGCCCATACGAAACCCAATTTACCCCATAGAAATACCTGCATCTTACCATACTCAACACAATCCGCTGCAATATCCCACCTCCTTAAGCCTCATGGCATTAACACCTACTATACAAACAATAGAAGCTTGGCCACCATTCTAAGACATCCAATTACCCGATTGCCGAGACCTGCCAGTGCGCAGTCATCGGGTGGCTCGGTCTACTCAGTCTCATGCAACGATTGTAGTGCAACCTATATAGGTGAGACTGGTAGGTCCGTGGCCATCAGGATGACTGAGCATGGCAGGTGCGTCAATAACAAAGACAATAGGTCCCTCATCTACAGCCATATTCTCGACACAGGCCACTCCTTTGATTTAACTTCACCCACCACATTATACAATAACATCACTAATAAATACCAAAGACTGATCATAGAAGCCATATTATCCATATCAAAAAATAGCATTAACCGACATATAGATTTACCAGCACAATATCAGGATATATGTATTAACTTGAATAACCGTTAAACCCCCCCCCCCCCTTCCCCCAGTATACTTCCAATATGGCCGCTGATGGCGGGTTGAACAGTCGATATCTTAATACTTGTTCTCTCTTCATTATATAGTCACATTATTTATCCAATTTCAAACCTACCATTTATTTGTCAACCGCCATTACAGGATTAGCATAGTTACATAAATATATTATATAATAGCTTAGATTTGCAAATATTTTTAACTAAATTGTTTTTTAGCCGTCCTATATTATTTTTTCCTCATATGTAAAAATATCTCTTTAATAACGGAATCCTATTTAAGGCCTATTGCCATCATGTATTATTACCAGTTGAAGGGCGTGACTGCCCGAAAGCTCGTGTATTCGATTAATAAAAAACATTTTCTCCTGGCACTTGGCTTTATATCCTTATTGTTTATGTTAATTTTTATTTTAAAAAGCCTACATTTTAAATAAAATAATATTTTTAATAATTTGCTACAATAATATAAAAGAAATGAAAAAAAAAACACCCACGCTGAGCCTCGAACCTAGGTTGCGGGGGTACGAAGCTGTGTACCTAACCTATAGGCTAAGCTTGACGTTACAAATAGGCTCACGCGAGGCTATTTCAGGCCATACGTCTGCCGCGAGGGGGTGCTGATTGCGAGTGAATCTACGTTTTATCGTAAATAAAAATGCAACGAAAGGTTATTTCTAAAGAGTAATTAGCCAAAAACCATCCCGGTAGTATACTAAACATCTTCCCAAAGTTTCATCACGATTGGTTGAGCGATGTAGAAGATTATCACTGACGAACGGACGGACGGACGGACCAACGGACGGACGGACGGACCAACGGACCAACAAACATCCATTTTTATATATATAGAAGATTATAAAATTGATATCTAGACATATATATTATATATAGTGTTTTTGTCTCTTGTAAATAAAAACAGAAGATGTGGTTGAAACAATGTTTATTCAGATTAAACGATGGTTTGAATTGAAAATAGAGAGATGAAACGTATATATTTTTTCTAAATGGAGGAAGAGAGAAATTGTTATATTCAATGTACAAAATCCCATTATATTCCCATGTACATGCAATATTTTCTCTGTATAGTACCATATAGGTCATCTTTAGATTTGTACCTCATTCTTCCATAGCATATCTGCAACGTGACACCAAATTAAGTAAGTTATCTCGAACAAATGTAATAGAATAGATGGCTACTTACTTCTTCGGAATTTTCTTTGGATTGATCGGACAACTTCACTATTCCACGTCTTTCTATACCTGACATCCCTTTCTGAAAAAAAAACAATGGTTGCCTGTAAAGTCGGTTTTACGGGCGAAGATTTTACGTGACAACGGTAGAATATTTATTGATATGAATATAATTAAATTGCACAATAGGAACAAGGAATTGAATGAAAATTAACTCATCAAAACACTTATTCAGATCGAAGGTTCAAATTTTTGCTAAATAAATTTGAAATTAAATAAAATTTGTAATTGTAAATGATGAAGTTGAAAATTAAAACATTTACTTATATTAGATGTTAAAATTCTTGCTCAACACAGTTTAAATAAGGTTTTCTTATATCTGCCACTTTTTCTTAATATTTGTAATTTTAAATAATCAATTCGAAAATCAAAACATTTATTCAGATCGAAGGTTCAAATTTTTGCTAAATAAATTTGAAACTATTTAAAATTTGTAAAATAATAATTAATTAAATAATATTCAATGCGCCTAATTCTCTAGCGCTGCGCGCGCAGCGCTAGAGAATTAGGCGCATTGAATATTATTTAATTAATTATTATTTTACAAATTTTAAATAGTTTCAAATTTATTTAGCAAAAATTTGAACCTTCGATCTGAATAAATGTTTTGATTTTCGAATTGATTATTTAAAATTACAAATATTAAGAAAAAGTGGCAGATATAAGAAAACCTTATTTAAACTGTGTTGAGCAAGAATTTTAACATCTAATATAAGTAAATGTTTTAATTTTCAACTTCATCATTTACAATTACAAATTTTATTTAATTTCAAATTTATTTAGCAAAAATTTGAACCTTCGATCTGAATAAGTGTTTTGATGAGTTAATTTTCATTCAATTCCTTGTTCCTATTGTGCAATTTAATTATATTCATATCAATAAATATTCTACCGTTGTCACGTAAAATCTTCGCCCGTAAAACCGAATTTACAGGCAACCATTGTTTTTTTTTCAGAAAGGGATGTCAGGTATAGAAAGACGTGGAATAGTGAAGTTGTCCGATCAATCCAAAGAAAATTCCGAAGAAGTAAGTAGCCATCTATTCTATTACATTTGTTCGAGATAACTTACTTAATTTGGTGTCACGTTGCAGATATGCTATGGAAGAATGAGGTACAAATCTAAAGATGACCTATATGGTACTATACAGAGAAAATATTGCATGTACATGGGAATATAATGGGATTTTGTACATTGAATATAACAATTTCTCTCTTCCTCCATTTAGAAAAAATATATACGTTTCATCTCTCTATTTTCAATTCAAACCATCGTTTAATCTGAATAAACATTGTTTCAACCACATCTTCTGTTTTTATTTACAAGAGACAAAAACACTATATATAATATATATGTCTAGATATCAATTTTATAATCTTCTATATATATAAAAATGGATGTTTGTTGGTCCGTTGGTCCGTCCGTCCGTCCGTTGGTCCGTCCGTCCGTCCGTTCGTCAGTGATAATCTTCTACATCGCTCAACCAATCGTGATGAAACTTTGGGAAGATGTTTAGTATACTACCGGGATGGTTTTTGGCTAATTACTCTTTAGAAATAACCTTTCGTTGCATTTTTATTTACGATAAAACGTAGATTCACTCGCAATCAGCACCCCCTCGCGGCAGACGTATGGCCTGAAATAGCCTCGCGTGAGCCTATTTGTAACGTCAAGCTTAGCCTATAGGTTAGGTACACAGCTTCGTACCCCCGCAACCTAGGTTCGAGGCTCAGCGTGGGTGTTTTTTTTTTCATTTCTTTTATATTATTGTAGCAAATTATTAAAAATATTATTTCATTTAAAATGTAGGCTTTTTAAAATAATAATTAACATAAACAATTTTTTAATAATATTTGTAACAAACCTAGGTTCGAGGCTCAGCGTGGGTGTCTTTTTTTATTTTCGTTTCTTTTATATTATTGTAGCAAGGTCTGTTTTTACAGCATTATTATATTTTGATTGGTTTATTTTAAATATGTTTGTTATGAAGGCTCTATGTAATACTATTTAGAGCACATTTTACATTTTAAACACCTAAGCCCCCCTCTTTTTAATATTGTAGCAAAGTATTAAAAGTATTATTTTATTTTAGATGTTTGCCATGAAACTTTGGGAAGTTGTTTAGTATACTATCAGGCCGATTTCTGGCGAATTATTTTAGAATACTATTTATAACAATAATTATAGCGAAATTAAGACATAGTGATTATATTCTGTGTTTGTGCATATATAAATATTTTACAGAAAATGTGAGCACGTTCTATTAGAATATCTCGAAAACAAAAAACAATACATATAAACGAGTTCACTGACATTTATTAATGCAGTGATTATAATCGATGATTACAATGAAGGGCTATATTATCTATATATATAAAATCACTTTCAAATTTTAACGTAACGTTCCATTCTCAATCCCGTAGGGCTTTAGATCGGCTAAAACATTTTTATCTTTATAAGTGAATTTTTACTGTACTGAATAGTTTAGTATAATGTTAATTTAACATATTACAATTTAGCCACAGCAACGCGTGGCCGGGTTCGCTAGTAATATATATATAAGGAAAGTAGTACATCTGAAATTATTGTAATGAAATTTTACAATATAACCTCCATGAGAGAACACACTTGTTTGGCGGTACATAGATTAAAATTGGAACGATACAGAGAAGGTTAGCATGGCCCCTGCGCAAGGATGACACGCAAAATCATGAAGCGTTTCATGAGATAACACCCGCTAGAGGATACTTCTATTTTCTCTCTTGTGCCTGGGCCGGACGGGGACGCCACACCCTTCTTGAAGAGGCTCCACCCAACGACGGTGAGCTCCAGTCCCCCACCTAGCGACCCCCCAACGCTCCAAGGAGGTCACGTCCACGCTCCAGGAGGAGGGCGATGCTCTAAGCACCGCAGAGAATACTTATATACAATGGAATGTTTCATATCGCCAAAATTGCCATTTTCATCAATTAGCTGTTATCTGGTAAGAGAATGCCTCTCTCTAAAGGACACTTTGGTTCTGCAGCTAGGCGTATTTTATAGAGAGATTCAACTCTATATCTATATAAATATTGAATAAAAAAATGTATTTGTATATCTTAAATAATTGAATTATTTCTACATATAAATTTATATATATTAAAAATCGCAATAAACGATATTATCTTGGAACAATAGTATTTATTCGCATGTCAATATTCCGGCAAATCCCAGAAGAAGGGCTTACAGCCTCCTCGAAAATTTACATTTAAATAACTATTATTGATCAGCGCTCTTTTATTTTTTAAAGTAGAGAAGAGTTAAAATGGATTTTTCTATATTTCAAAATATAAATATATATTTATATGGTAATTTAAACCAAAAACCTCATATTGTATATAATATAAAAATATTTTCATGTTGTATAATAGAAACACATCTTTAAATATTTATACGCATGATTGACTTGTGTCATTACATCATCATATGTATTCACTTTGTACAAACTGAAGATAAATAAATAAAACTCTGTAATATATGAAGAGTTTGAGTTTTACTACTCTGATCAAAAGGTTTCGACACTTTGCTCATAAAATCCTGATAATTCAATATATTATCTCCCGGTTTGTGGCAAACGCAAGCCACGCCCTTGGCTTGGAGACCTGCTTATTTTCAAAAATCACGCGCCACAACAGCGCGAGCAGCGGCTGTTCGAAGTGAAGCCATTTTGCCCGTGCTTCGATTTCGATAGTCACCGAAATGGAGGATCAACGAATTTGCATCAAGTTCTGTGTGAAAAACGGATTCAAGGGTGCCGAAATTTTTTGAATGTTGCAAACAGCCTACGGGGATGCCGTCATGAGCCGAAGACGAGTTTTCGAGTGGTACAAGCGCTTCAAGGAGGGTCGGGAAGAGACCGCCGACAACGAGCGTTCCGGGAGACCGTCCACATCAACCACGCTTGAAAACGTGGACAAGGTGTTGGAACTGGTGCGTGAAGACCGACGAATAACTTTCAGGGAGGCCGACGAAGAAGCAGGGATATCATTCGGGTCGACTCAATCGATAATGAAGGACATTTTGGGAGTAAGAAGACTCAACGCCATTCTCGTTCCCAAAGATTTGACTTTTGATCAAAAGAACGCCCGGAAAGAAACGGCCAGTCTCAATCTTGAAGCGACAACCAACGACCTCGAATTGCTGAAGAGGGTCATTACTGGATACGAAACATGGATTCACGGCTTTGATTCGGAAACTACCCAACAGGCATCGGAGTGGCGCTTCAAAAATGAGCCGAGACCAAAGAAAGCGAGGAAGGCTCCCAGCAAAGTCAAGGTCATGTTGACGGTGTTCTTCGACTACCAGGGCATCGTTCATCATGAATTTCAACAACAAGGCTCTACAATAACTGCTGACTACTACCTGGGAGTTTTGAGGCGATTGAGGGAAGCGATCAGGCAGAAACGGCCGGAACTGTGGAGGAGCAAGTCGTGGATCCTCCACCACGATAACGCGCCGGCGCACACAGCCGTCAAAATCTCGAAGTTGCTGCAGGACCACTCAACCTCTGTGTTCCCCAACCCCCCTACAGTCCCGCTTTGGCCCCCTGCGACTTCTTTCTTTTTTGAAAGCTAAAAAAAAAGGTTAAAAGGTCGGTAATTTCAGAGCATAGAAGAGATCAAAGTGGAATCGAAGAAGTTCATGAAGGCGATCCCGAAAACAGACTACCAGAGGTGTTTTGCCGACTGGAAAAAAAGGTGGCTGAAGTGCATCGCGGCTAACGGGGACTACTTTGAAGGGGACAATTTGAATTCGGTAGAATAATAACGTTTTTTTTAACTTATAAGCAAAGTGTCGAAACTTTTAGATCAGAGTAGTATAAGCAAAGATTGAGATAGAAGTCCAATAACGTATAAAAACGAGGCTTATAAGATTTCAAATCCACGCCCTTATAGCATCCTCTGAAACCCAGTACTTCCCCCCTGGGTCGTCGCGGACAGTCCAACATCTCATTAGCAATGTTCATGCGATGCTGTTTTTGGTCGCAATTGAGCAATTTTGGTACGAATTTCGCGGCGACCCGTCTCATGCCCAAATCATTGATAAAAATCGAATGGCACGAGCCAATCGATATGTTTAGGTCCTCAGCAACTTCTCTAACGGTGATTCGACGATTGGCCAATATAATTTTCTCCACTTCATTAATTCTTTCGTCTGTTGTTGAAGTGCTCGGGCGTCCGGCACGCTCTTCGTCGTTCACATCTTCTCGGCCTTCTGAGAACATTTTGTACCACCGATAAACGTTGCTTCGGTCCAAGGTAGCTTCTCTGTATGCCACAGTCAACATTCAGAATGCACCCGCGCACTTAATTTCGTTTTTCACACAAAATTTGATACAGGTTCTTTGATCCATTTTTTAATAGGTAAAAATCGAAGACGATCCAAAACACCTGCAAGCAAAGCAGCTGTCAACAATTAAGTGAACATTCAAAATGGCCGAGCTTGTCGGCATAAGTGAGAGACATGAGTACCAACATAAAGCCACAAAAAGATCGAAATTCGAATATACGTAACCCGCGAAAATTCAAAAGTCGCGATACTTTTTGAACACACCTCGTATATATAATTATCTTTTTGAAATAGTACAGACTGTGCACTTTGCATGCATTGACAAGATGCCAATAAAATTATTTTAATTGTCATTGTCTACGTGGACGCTTCTCAGTTTGCAAAAGCTGGTGTCGTGGCTTTGTCATCCACCCGAGGCTGCTAGTTTGAGACACCCCGACCATTTAGAAGTCTGAACTTTTGTCAACTTGCATTGTTTGAGCGAGTATACACATTTTCAGACTTCTGTGTGGTCTGGAAATATATTAATATTGAAAATCAAAATTTTAAATACATATTGAAATTTATCTTTTTAATGTATTTATAAAAAATAATAGATGAAAATATAAATCATTTATAATTAACTTTTAATTTTGAAGATAGAGGTTGCCTGGCCGGCATTCATATTTCTTAAAAAAATAGACACTTTAGCCAGTTAAAGATTTATTTTCTCAATGTTTCTACAAACGTCTCCGTCAGGAGAAATATAATAAAGCATTTGTTGTTGTTGTCGTGTCCAAAGAAGAGTCTCAGATGTCTCCATGCATCTCCATCACAGCAGCAGCAATATCCACTATCTTGGGTGTGTAAAGCTGCTGCTCTGGGTCTAAGTCAATTTTCTGCAAGGCTGCGGCCATTGCTGGGCATGAGAATATGTGAGTAGGTGTTAGTTCCACACCAGGACAGTTGTTGCATGTTCTATAAGTTCTTGTGCCATCTGGATGTATTGTCATTCCTTTATAGTGTTTTGTTCTAAGTCTTGTTAAAGTTTTTGTCAGTTTTCTCTCAGAGTTTATTTCACACATTTGAAATAAAGCATTTGGCAAGGCGTTAAGAATTATTATGAAAAATGATTTTAAACGCTTTGCCAAATGATTTATTTTTATTTCACCTGACGAAGACAAAATATTTTTGTTGAAACGTTGAGAAAATAAAACTTTAACTGGCCGAAGTATCTCTCTCTCTCTCTCTCTCTCTCTCTACGATTAAGAAATAAATTTTAATCGTTGTTTAAATTGATATTTGCTAATTTTGCTGAATACCCTAATGATGAGAGATATGATATTTTGTCAACTTGCAAAGTCATCAGGCATTAACAAGTGTACCAGGTTTCTAGGTACTCTGTAAGTATTTCAAAAATCGATCTCAATATTTAAAAGAAAAAAAAAAAAGAAAATAGTCAATTCTCGACCACTCAGAAGTTTGAAATTTTGTCATCAGGCTTGAGCAAACCTTTCATATTTCAGACTTATAGGTGCTCTGTAAGTATATTAAAAATTAATTGAAAGATTTGTAGGCAAACAAACAGAACGACAGACATGGAAACAAGTTAAATAAAAGATTTTTCAAACAGTAAAATTCACATACCATTCTTTGTTGGGCTAGGAGAATTCTTTCAATTTGTCCCAAGTGTTTGTTTAATCCGATGGCCATATCGTTGATGTTGGCCAGGTTCATCATATCATGCCATTGGCCGATGGATTCTACAGGGAGCAGGGTGGAGAGGGCGAGGACTCCCAGGAGAACCAGGGAGACACCTGACATCTTGGAGAGGTGACAACAATGCTGCGACAACCTGATAATAAACTGCGCCAATAGGATGTCTGGGTGCTAAATTTGTGGTGGGTATTTTTGGAAAAGGATTTCCGCGTGCGGGTTATTTAAAAAATAGGCCCATTTATTCTTAATCAAATATCAGTTATAGAGATATTTGATTCAATTCAAATATTTTAATTGATATTTAAATAAGAATATAATAAAAATATTATTCTATGCTACTTTGATCCTAAATATTGAACAGTGATTTGTAGAAAATTTGTTTAAAAATCGTTCTCTTTCTAAAATTTTACATTTGTTAAAAATGGTAGTTTCTATAAACAATCAAAAAAGATATCAATATTTGAATTGTTTTTAATTTTTTAAAGCGTATAATTTTTGAGGGAATTTGAAGAACGTATTGAACGTTCAATCTTGTTCAAACCTTGAGAACCTAACACAAATAGAAAATAAAATACAGGAGAATTCATAAAAGGTGGTAAGATGTAATAGGAAAATAAGGGGGAAAATAAAACATTTCATTTAGCATAAATCTCATAGAAAACTCATAGTGTCAAAGAAATAACATCAGAATTTACTTCGTAAATGTCCAGGGTTTATCAGCAACATAAATAGTCGTTACAACTAAGAACAACTAACGCCTATCCATAGATTCTCCTGCCCAGCAATAGCCGCAACCTTGCAGAAATTTGACATGGAACCAAAACAGCAGCTTTACACATACAAGAAAGAGAACGTTGCGACTGTTGTGATAGAGATGCATGTAGACATCTTAGGTTCTTCATTGGACACGACAATAACAAGGAGCTTCCCCAGAAAATGGTAAAAATTATGAAACAAATCATAACTGGAGAAGAGATACTGGTTACCTTATGATCAGAAATGAAGCACTAAGGAAGAGGAAAGAAAAATTAGAAACAAATATGATAATTGTTTACTTTGTAAGTCAACAAAATATTATTAGTTTAGAATTATTTGACTTGAAAATAATTTCCCAATACCTCTAAAAGTGTAAAATATAAAAATGTAATTCAAACTTCCAAAAAAAGTAGAATACAAGAATTTCGTAGAATAGAAATATTGTGTTCTACTAAAGATAGGTTGATTCTCTCTCTCTCTCTCTCTCATTACGGTAATACTAACCACACCTCTAAATCTTTGCAGATATTTTTTTTGGCAACGCTACCTCAATCTAATTCTAGAAATATAGCCCCAAAAGATCCCTACATTAACAAATTCTGAAGATGGTTTTAAAATTCCTATTCGAAACTAATGGAAGAAACATCTGAAGAATTGAAAAAGGAACTGAAGAATATTTCTCCAAAGAAGGGTTTTAAAAATGTTTTGAATTATGAAATAAACGATGAGAATTATATATAGATGCGAGAGGGAGGTATACCAAATATATCTTCTTCTTCTTTCTTATTTCCACACTGGGTGAAGTAGAATGCGTCTGCCTTTGTCATTAAGACTGGGAGCACTACTCAGTGGCAGGTCGACTTAGCTCCAAAAGAAATGGCCGCCTCTGACATGAGGAACAGATGCCATGTGCAACCGCTCCTAACATGGAGTACAAACGCTGCTCATTCTGTATCCCTGGATTAGGAGCCCTAACAGGGTACTATCAGCAGGCCAGCTGAACCCAGGTTTTTTAGTGAGCTTGATACTGCTCCCCTCCTCCTTTTTTATCCGGGCTTGGGACCGGCAAGGGCGGAGTTCCAAATATTTCTTATTAATTCTAATTGGAGCCTTACCCATTAAAATATTATTATAATTCTGCAAATTTAATAGAAAACCATCGTGCATGGCATAATATTTAAATCTAAATTGCTCATATAAGCGGTCAGGATATGCCTTTTTTGTTTATAATATTGTTACATGGATGACAAGGCCAAGATACTTGAGTAAAGTTGGGGAAAGAGGGGTGGACTCAAGCTGCACCCGCTGCCTTGTGGCAGGCGCCAAAAACAGCATTCCTGTGTGGGGGAGAACAGAGTCTGGTTACATCTGCGGCAAGGAGAAGACCTAGCGACTAGCCTCCGGGCGTGTGGATGATTTTGCAAGGCGGTGCCAGGAGAACCAGACATCGGAGCGACCTACAAGCCGATGTAGCCAGTCTGGACGCGTATATTGTGGAGCGGAACGCTTCCCAAGAGGGACTTCCACGGCGCCAAGGATTCTTCTGACGGGGAAGTTGAAGGCAAGTCCCACTCATTGTATTCCTTCTGTTAAGTGATACGTAATAAAGCGCTAACTTTAGCTGCAATCCCTTCGAACTCACTTGTGTATCTTTGTGGCTTCCCGAGTAGACAAAGTACACGAATAGCGTCTGGGTACGACGTAACTATATCAACACCAGACCTTTTTATATATACATTTTTTCACATGAACAGCGTATTTTATTTTTCGAATTTGGTCTTAAATACCCTTTCTTGATTTCCCCAGTTCTTAGAGGTATAGCCTACACCACGCCGACGAGGGTCAACAAGCCGAAACACGTACGTGGTTGGCTTTTTTTGATTAAAAAAAAATGGATTGGCCAAATATTACAGACTAAGTTAAATCAACGCGTTTAGTATAATTTTATCCCACTAGATGGCGCACTGACATATAAAATTCTCATGTGAGCGGTCAGGATATGCCTTTTTTGTTTTGAATATTTATTTTTGATGCCTGAATCGACAAATTTTGATAATTTTATACTAAATTGAATGTCATATAAAAATGTAATCCCAAAATACATATAAACATTTAATTAGGCATTATATATATAATATTGTTAACAGATGTGCTCTTTTTAAAAATAAAAAATGTAATAATTTATACGAATATTTGAAGAATCAACACACACTCTACAATTTAACTTAAAAATATATACAATATTTAAAAAAATCATTATACAAATTGCATACTCATGAGCAAATAAACACTGATGTTTCATTTTTATTTAAATGGCTATAGTAGTATTTATAATGATGATAAAAATTTCGAATGTTATTCTGCTATTTTGACTCGAAAAAGATGATATGTATTTGGTACTAGCGAATGTTCCCGGCTTCGCCCGGTTTTTTACCCGAGTAAAAGTTTGCCTAAAGAACATTTGTTGAAAGGATTCTAGCAAAAATTTAATCCCTACAGAATCTATACTTGTTTATACTCTCGATAATGTGAATTTTTTTCCCGGTACCTTCAAAAATACTCGATAAGTTGAATAAAATCAATATTAATTGATCCACTCTGTAATTTGAAGTTGAGGGAATAGTATCTTACCACAAACGAACATTTGTGAATAACTGTATTTAGCGAATGTACCCGGCTTCGCACGGTTTTTACACGAGTAAAAGTTTGCCTAACGAACATTTGTTAAAACGATTCTAGAAAACATCCAATCCACCTATATATAGATTTATAAACGTATATAAATATACAAATATTGTTATATGCGCAAATATATTTTAGAGAGAGACGCATAATATTTTTGAAAACATTTATTAAATTTTAAATAATATATTTTATCTAAATATACATTAATATTGAAATGCCAAGTTTTTTACAAAGTCATTTGAATATTATATTACCAAATCCTCAAATTAAATATTAAATTTATTATACTTGGTACATATTTTAGCAATTTTACAATTTATAAATGTAATTTCACCAGATGCCGCCAGAGACGCTGCTTGCGAGTGAAAGTAGAAAATTTGCAAATAAAATTGCAACGAATATTTATTTCAAATTAAATTCAAACCAGAAACCTTCCCAGTAGTATAGTAAATAACTTCCTAAAGTTTAACGGCGATTGGATAATCTTACCTTTTAAAAACATTCATCGTATAAACAAACTAACATTCATCGTGTAAAAAAACTACGTGTAAAATTATTAACCAATCAAATCCATTTATCGTCGCGATCAGTGCTGCGCCAAGCGGTAAAAGGCTGAAACTAACGCTTTTTGGTTTTACATTAAAAAAAGCACATTAACCTATTTAGTTTTTTAATAGACTATATGTTGAAAGATATCTTCAGCTACCTACATGCGAAATTTCATAATGATTGATTCTGTAGATTTTGCGCAACGCGATAACAAACATCGATTTTGGATTTCATTTTTATAGATATAAAGGATTGAGTCAATTGGCACTTTCTTGTTTCAAAGCTGTTAATGTGAATGCTTCCAGACATTATTTGATTTGTTAATGATGCTTTCTTTATTAAGATTTGAATATTGTATAACCTATGTATAAATTCCCCCCTTTATAATATTAATTATTTATGCAGATTAAATATGTAGCGATCTTGCCTAGGTCAGCAGCGCAGGCGTCCGTCCGGTCTGGCTGGATCTTTTTGGAGATACACGTAAATACAAAAAAAAAAAAAAAAAAACTGTTCTCACAGGTCGCTTCTTCTCTTTTTCAATTTTGTAGTGAATAAATATATATATAGATATCGTAATTTAAACAATGTTATATGTAAGTAATAAAGTATGACGTCTTTTCTAGTCGTCTCAAAGTGACACCAGCTTGCCACCAGACAACTGGGGGATCCAGAGGGGGACAAAGAAGGGGCGTTAGTCCGGATGTTGACAGTTAGTTAGGTTACAATGGATATTTTCGGACAGGGACCGCTAAGTGCTAGGTCTCACGGCGGCCCTCGTGGCTGCCGTTTTGGTTCCTCCCTGCCTCAGCGGTTTCATGCAGGACGCCGAGCTTTCCTCAGTTAATCCTGAACTTTCCCCTGGTCCTGGTGCCACGTGAGAGGTACTAGGAAAGCGTCTTTTGACCCTAAACTTTGTCCTTACTGTCCCGTGCGGACTTCCCACTCTGCACGCCTTGCCACTCAACCCCGACTGCTTCCAACTCATTTGTTGGCTTACCCGGGTTTACGACATATATATATATATATACAGTCTACTCTCGATATAACGCCACTCGATATAACGCCACCCTCGCCTTACGCCGCTTTTTCGTTTTGTCCCAATCGGCATCAATGTATTTTTCTCGATATAACGCCACTCCCTCGCTGTTCGCCTTTCGCCGCTGATTTTTCGTATCCCAAGTAGCAAAAACCACTCGTTATAGCGCCGCTCACAACGTCCCCCCTCCCCTTTTCCTGTCTGCATTTTTCCGCCAGCGGCACCGGACTTTGCCTGCTGTTGACACAATAGATTGTGTGAACAGCCAGCAGATCCTTTTCCTGCTTGTGTCTGGGACATACACAGTCGCTTCATCCTTTGCTAACGTCAACACAACAATCTTATTGTCGTATCATGAGTTCCCAAAAGCGTAAACGTGAGTCGATCACCATTGAAAAGAAGAAGGAGATATGCCAGTTGGCAAAAAATAACCCTACGATGTCGAAGAATGAGATTGGAGAGCGTTTCTCACTTCCACGAACAACTGTCCGTGATATTCTCACTCAGGCTGAGAAGTGGGAAAATTATACTGTTGGTTCTTCAAATAATCGGAAAATTTAGTGACTTGGAAGACGCTCTCTTCAACTGGTTTACCCAAAAGCGTGCCAATAATATTATTATTACTGATGACCTCCTAAGAGAAAAGACAAAAATACTTGACTAGCAGTTGGACGTACCAGAAAATTTCGCGTACAGCAGTGGGTGGCTGCAGCGATTTAAAGGGAGATTCCATATTTCGAAACGACGGCTCTGTGGGGAAAATGCATCGATTTCTCCAGCTATCATTGATGAACACCTTACAAATTTGAACAGTATGCTGGCGAACTCCGGATATGACCCAGCCAACATATACATTAAAGACGAAATAGGATTATTTTTTCAGCTCATTCCTGACCGAACACTTGCTCACAAAGATGAAAGCTGCCGTGGTGTCAAAAGGATGAAGCAACGAATCACTGTTCTACTGTGCTGCAACAGACTGGACAGACAAGCGGCGATTGCTGATTATTGGAAAATCGGCAAAGCCTCGATGCTTCAGAAACTTTAGTCCACACTTCTATTGCACTTACACATCTAACAGCAAAGCATGGATGACCTCTAGCATCGTTCAAGAATGGCTACTGCAGTTCAACAAGCAGCTTGTCTCTGAAGGACGTCGTATCCTACTGTTGTTAGATAACGCTACGTCTCACTGCGTCCCTAATGATGGTCTCAGCAACATAAAGATACACTTCCTTCCACCAAATATGACTGCCAGTCTGCAATCACTGGATAGTGGCATCATCAAAAGTTTCAAGGCTCAATATCGCAAGCTTCAACTCCAGAAAATGGTGGAAATGGCGGATGCCCATCTACCCACAGAATTACGTCTGGATTACGCTGTGCGCTATTGTAAAATGGCTTGGGATTCTGTGAGCTCTGATTCCATCAGCAACTGCTGGAATCACACAGGCATTCTCTTCACTTCTACTGCTGCAGTTGAGACTCTTAATTATGGAAATCTGCTCGATCGCATTCGCGACATCTTCGCTATTACACCAGAGAATTTGATGACTGAAAGGGAGTTTCAACTGGTTGATGATTCCTAGGAGGTGGAAATGAATATAACAGATGACAATTTGCTAGTGTCCACTGTTACAGCGAAAGAAGAACTTGGCGAGGATGATGATACAACAGAGACTCAGCGCCTACTATCTTTAAGGGAAGCCAGAACAGCTGCTAAGACAGTTTTATTGTTTCTTGAGCACTCCAAGAGAGCAACATCTGACGACGTCAATCTATCTGCGAATTTGTTACGCCGTGTCTATGCCATAAGTGAGGGAGAGAAAACACAAGTTGTGATCACAGACTTCTTCAAGAAAATGTAATTACTTTTTTATGAATAAATTATAAATTAATGCTTTCTATATATCATATTAATTAATTAATGCCTGTTTTGCATTTTATATATTGACTTAGAGTATAAGTTGTTATTAGTAATTGTTATAAATAATTTATTGTATCTTTAAATTTCACATTTTAAATGTTTTCGATACAACGCCACCTTCGTCTTACGCCGCTTTTTTTGCAAAATACGGATGGTGGCGTTATAACGAGAGTAGACTGTATATATATGTGGTAACCTATAAGGCAAAATACTGTCCGTACTCGCTCACTCCTGTGGTAACAGAGAAGACTAGGCAGGTGTGGAGAGTTTTCCAATACCTCTCTGCATATTGGAAGAACTTTCACAGCCCTCACAGAGTAAGGTATTCGTGGCCGAGGCAGAATGGAAGACTTGGAAATTCTACACAATAAACGAAGGGACACAGTTGAACTAGGTATGTTCCGTGAACAGAAAGAGTTGAGCTAGGAGCAAGAGATGGAGAGGGTTGAGTAGAGGTTTCTTACTGTTCTATAGGCATGGTCGAGCCTTGAAGACAACTGACGAGGGAAGTGGATCTGCATTTCCGTGATTTTATGGCTTTATATATCCTTTCGATACGGAAGTACTGGGCCTTCATCTGATGCAATAATGGCGTGAATCACATAAGAGAGGTCATTATACTCTCTTAACGACTTTCTGGAAACTTCCGACATCTTTGCGCCTCGTTCTTACATGTAGTTTGACTTATATATCTCACTCTCTGCTATTTAGCTCAACTCTTATTCTATTCCACAATTTTATTTTATTATCCACATGTATAACATGCTTATAATTATAGTTACAGAGGAGTTTCTATTATACAAAACACGTTTCACATCATACAATCTTATATTGCACCGATAGGTTCAAATTATCAAATATCAATACTTCCCATTCTTAAATCCCAACACACCACGACATTCATAGAAGAAATACTCAAGTACCAAGTCCAACCAAACAAGATCTTGGTCTCGTCCGACTTAGAATCCTCTTACCCGAGTCTCCCACACCAGCTGATACTGAGCAGCACTGATATGTTCTTGAGAGAAAATCAGGTCGATAAGATCTCTTTCAAGAAAATAACTAAACTTATAGCCCTGTGCCTGTAAAAAAATATCCTGACATATGATTCTGAAACTTTCGATCTCAATCGCCGAAATTGTCGTATATGCAGGGGTTTCTTCAAGGCTCTGTCACCGGTCCTACTTCTTTGACATATTTATTAATGATTTCATTTGTGCTGAAGGAACCACTCTACACCTCCATGACAATTCTAGCCTTCGCATATAATACATAAAAAATTATAATAAACTGCATGATGCTTGTGTATATGCATATATAGGGTGCAAAACTTGGCGAATGAACCCTCAAAAGACGCGCGGAAGCTATACTCTTCTCGCATTCAAGAAATAATTATTTCAACCGTGATATTATAACACTATGCGGCGCTGAGTTTGTTTATTCAAAAAATGTAATGCTTTGATGAAGGTTTGGCGTTCAGCCAACCGAAATATTGGTAAATAAATATTTTATTAAATCCAATATATGCCTTTTTTTATCTAATTATTTAAATATGGATTGTTCTCTTTTCAAAACATTTATGATTGCAATCCTTCTCCACACAACTACTCGGAACAAAAGAAGAAACAATAATGCTTTTTAAACTACAATTAATTATTAATAGTTATTGATTGTTGATACAATAATAATTGAGCAAACATTAATTTTGAAAGGAGATGAGCGGAGTTGGGTTAGCTACCTAGTACATTCTAAGCAATATCAGGAGAGAAACAATCATATATGTTATTCTACTAAACAAGGGTTTGGTGTTATGAGGAATAAGAATTGGTGGGGGGGTATTGGGATACACTGTTTGATCATCAGCAACTATTGCCTGGTATGATTCCTTTAATAAATCCTTATATGACGCTCGGTATTATTGCTAGTCAATCCTTAACAATAAGTGCAAATATGGAAACGGGGATCCTACGCATTGTGAGTGTAGTGGTTGAACTGATTTCTGAATTATCCTAAGCGTAGTGCATCAATATAGTTGGTCTATCTCTACTTATATAATATTAACCACAATCTCTTCCCATTGTACAGAGACTTGTGAAAACTCTCTTCTTTTCTAAACGATTACTCTGAAGATATTGAAGTGTATATAAATAATTGCCACTCATATCATTTTGTACCCGTAGAAGGGTATCTTACCTGAAAGCTTGTACCATCATCGTCTTATATAAAGAACCTCTTCTCCCCGACTTGTGTTTCTTCTTCTATATATTCAATATCAACTATCCATCTTTTTCTGGGGCATCTATTTTTATTTGTTATCTCTATCCTGCAATGAAAATCTGTTCTTAAACTACTCGTATTTTCTCTCTTAGAGTGATATCTCTCTGCAAAATTTGAAATTTTACTTCAATGCGCTTGAATATCGCAACTCTATTGTTTCTTCTTTAAGTCCAATAAATTCATGAAAGACATCTCCAATGATACCTGTTCAAAGCCGTTATCTTTAATGCACACACTTCAAAATTAACCATTACTCACAGCCACATAATACACTGCTGGCCATCCAAATTGCAACACCAAGAAAGACAAGAGATATCACAACAAAATTTATTTTGTAGATAACATGTTGACCAAGTATCAAATGATTAGATTTATAGACTTCTGAGAAGTGTGGTTTCTGCCAGAATCAGTAGCCAGAGTAGCCGCCATTGTTGGAGATCACCGCTGCCACACGCCTCGGCATTGATTCAAAGAGATTTGAGATGTGTTCTTGGGGTACAGCAGACCAAGCAGCTACCACACGTTGCCAAAGTTGATCTGGTGTGGCAGCTGGGGATGTAATCTGGTCAATCGTTAAGCAACCATGGACCACATGTTTTCTATCGGCGAAAGATTAGGAGAGCGAGCCGGCCAGGAAAGCAATTCAATTTGGCGTTTGACGAAGAACCTTTGGACAATGAGTGTCACGTATGGTCGCGCATTATCCTGTTAAAATTTAGCTTTGGGAAAGCCCTGAAGGTGAGAAACGATAATTGACTCAAACACCTTGGAGATATAGCGTTGGCTGTTTAAAGAACCGGCAATACGTACTAGAGGAGTGCGAGAGTGATATACAATACCGCCCCATACCATAATACCCAGTGCAGGACCAGTGTGGCGGTGCATAACGCAGCTGTCCAGCATCCTCTCTCCACGGTGTCTGCAGACTCGAATCCGACCATCGTGGTATTACAGACAGAAGCGTGACTCGTCAGTAAAGGCAATTTCATTCCATTCTGCCGTCCACATCCTTCTTTCATCGCACCATTGGCGGCGGAGACGTCTGTGGTTCTGCGTCAAGGGTAGGCGAAGCAATGGATTTCTTGCGGACAGACCACTCTGGCGGCGTCGAATGGTACGCGCAGACACTGGATGATGCGTTACAGACTGAATGTGCTGTGCTATGGTTCATGATGTGTCTGAGCGATCTGTCACTGCCATGCGCACAATTTTCCTGTCAGTACGTGAAGTGATCGTCATCCAACGATTACATATCCGCATTACAATTGTTTGGTTTCGACCAACACGACTACCGATTTCCCTGAAAGATAATCCACAATCTCGGGAGGCCACTATCCTTTCTCTGTCGAACTCGGATACTTGATCAAAAGATGATCGCTGTTTTCTACGAGAGAGGCAGAATTGATCGTTTTCTTGAAAAAAAAAAAAGCACAAGAAAAACACAATTGCCGAACTTAAAATCGTCGAAATCTCCAAGCCCTAAATAGTGCTTTAAAGTGGAGCCACAGGCGCGCGTGATGTGCGTCCGCGCTGAAATTATAATATTTTCCATATCTCACCTTCGCTAATGCATGTTGTAAATATTATAGTTATTTGTATGCTTCTTTCAGGGTGTTGCATTTACGGTGGCCAGCAGTTTAGAATATCGGTTCTAGCACATTATGGACTGTCTCACACTTGATTAGATTGTTACTTCGAAGTATGGTTGAAGCACTTAAAATATAAGAATTCAAATCCCTTCATGTTTATCAGACGGATAAACATACATATAGAAACCATAATTGAAATATTTATAAATTTGTAATCTACTATATTTTGATATATATACGATTATACCCATAATTTTATGCCATACAAAACTAAAAAAGCTATGTATTAAACACCCCTTTAATATATTCCCTGATTTCCTTACTTTTCTAGTGATAAGGAAGAATGAATAGATATTTCAGATCAGCAAGAGATGGGACACACACCTCTAATATCATAACAGAAGTTGGAGTAAAATATTACTATAATTTGATATTCAAAATAGATATTCGTAAGTTCCAAATAATTTATATAAAAAAACAAGTTTGAAAATGGCAATTTTCATATGATGATATTTGGTGAAGATATATTCACGACTTTGAGAGCATATTGCTAAACTTCGACAGAAAGGTAGATTTGGGACTTTATTTCGTATATATGAATCACAAGATTCCCCCTTGTTTTCTAAGCATGTTTTATGTATACTCGTATGTAATATAACTTTATAACCATGATAGTGATACCTTTTAAAAAGGTAACTCTATGATTTCAACGTTAATCCAATTTTATCCCAGCCTATGCAGTGCTAAAATGAATTTTAGTTGTTAAAGGTTAAATGAGTTCCTTCGATTTTTGCAAATTATTTTAAGACCTTACCCTGAGTATAATGAAGGGGCCGGAAATAACATAATACTCCAAGATGGAACATACATAAAAATCAAAGAAGGAGCAGAAAAGATTTCGTCAAACTTCACTTGTGAACTGACAGCTATCTGGAAAGCCCTTGATGTATGCCTGAACCAACCATCCCTGCATCAAACAGAAGGAATTATAATATACAGCGACTCCAGATCCGCTTTTGAAGCAATTCAGAAGGGCAATACTGGAATCATGCAGAAGATACACTCATTACTTACCCAACTGGAAACATTGGAGAAGAGCTGCATTCTACAATGGATTCCTGCCCATGTTGGGATCGAGGGTAATGAAATGGCAGATGAATTGGCAAAAGAAGCTAGAAAGCTGAGCCAAAGGAAAGAACAAATGTCAGTATTTGACGCTGATGCTTTGGCAAAATGCAAGATAATCAAACAAAAAATAAGATCAAATATGTGAAATAAACTCTGAGAGAAAACTGACAAAAACTATGACAAGACTAAGAACAAAACACTATAAAGGAATGGCAATACAACCAGATGGCACAAGAACCTATAGAGCATGCAACAACTGTCCTGGTGTAGAACTAACACCTACTCACATATTCTCATGCCCAGCAATGGCCGCAGCTTTGCAGAAAATTGACTTAGACCCAGAGCAGGAGCTTTGCACACCCAAGATAGTGGATATTGCTGCTGCTGTGATGGAGATGCATAGATACATCTGAGACTCTTCTTTGGATACGACAACAACAACAACACTTGTGTCCAGATTTTTTAGGTTTTCTATCTTCTTGGGGTTTATGGTGATTTTGCAATTTTACAGAGTCTAAAGCAATACCTGCTTTAGTTATATTTACTTGTTTTATAGAAGTTTCAGTAGCTCTTCCCAAGTCTATAGCTTTAGCTGAAAAAAAAAGTATCCCGTAGAATCTTCTCTTTTAAAGCTATGTATTTAATTCCAATTATAATTCAATGTTTGACCAAGGTATGTGCAAGCTCTTCAGAAATAAAGAATATGTCAAGTGTATAGAGGTTAAATATATTTTCAAACAGCAAAATATATTAGGTAAAACCTTTTATTTCAAAGATATACAATTTGCAGAAAATGAAAATACAAAGTTTCAAGAGCTTATAAAGATTATTAATGAAATATAAAAAAATTATTTACATTTGCGTCTTGAAAACCTATATATCCCACTCTTGGCAATCTTTCTTGTTGAGGTTTACTTCCTTACCTTCTATCAACCCCATGCCGGTGCACAACTGCCACAAACAGACAAGGTTTTTTAGAATAGATTGTTTATTATATTTGTGGATAGTAATATATTTCCTACCGAATTGTGTATGTTCTGTGAAATTTCTATTCACTTATAAGGAATATTCTTATGTTTAATTCATATATATTAAATCTAATTCACGCGTGAATGTATTGGATGCAGCTACGAGCTTTACTCTTCACTTGAGGAAGACATTTTGCGGGCGCATATTCACAAGAATCGAATCAAAGGTTCAGTTTTAGATAATGTTATTATTTGAGAAAATTACATCGTTAATACATAGTGTGATCAATAATTTCCAGGAATGCAAAATATTTAAAGAAATACAAAAGTATAATAAATTTTTAAGTTAAATTTCTCAAAATAATCACTGTCACTATCTATACACTAGTTCGGAAGCTGTTTTCCCTAATTTAAAGCAAAAATCTATGCAGAATCGCTGTTTTTCAATACAGTCCATACTGAAGTTAGAAAATGTTCTGATATACTCGAGTTTATAAATTCGAAAAAATATGAGCGCGTGCGTCTGTGTGATAAATATTTTCTTCTACGTGTTGATAAATGTTTTAACTATAAGATCCTTTTAAAAATTATTTCATTTTTTAAAATATATCACGTGATCCAGTCTCATTCCTGGAAATTATTGATCACACGTTGTATTTTGGAAATGGGTATGGCTGAATTTCAATTTTTTAAAACACGTCTGGTACTAGACGTGTGGAACTCTTTTTATTTTGTTTGTTTCAATTTTTTTCTTTTTCACAAAAATACCGCTAGTTATTTAATTATTGGTGTCATATTTTCTATTAAATATTTATTCCAAGTGGCATTTAAATAATCTTCGTGACAAACTTTGATTACCAGTTGTATATTGAATCATTAATAATCATTACTAGGTTGTGGTAATGTGTTATTTGTCGAAAAACATTTTGATTTTTGAAAGGTATTCATTACATAATAGACTTTTGGGATATAATCGACCCCTTTTACAGTTATTTCAATAACCTTTATTATTATCATTTACAAAGCACGCGATATCCGTCTTGGATATTTGCATGCATACACAAGTTTGGGAGCTTATTTACAGTAATTATTAATATGAAATTAGTTATTATAATAGAAATTATTAACATATTTGTCAGTTAGTTAACGATTTAATTACCCTATAATGAATATTAGTGAACATCACATAAAAACAGAAATTTAGAGCTATTTACAGCATATAACTATATATCAGTTATTACAGCCCAGGCTATCTATTACTAAAAAACATTCTACAAAATGTATTAAAATTTATATACATATATCTATTATTAACTATTTGATTTAGACAATTTATATTTATTTGATTTTTGACTCTCAAGTCCTCTACAAGTCGACAGTCCGTTAAAATATGTACAGGATTTTCTTCTTCTGCACCACATGAGCATTTAGGCGAATCCGTCTTTCTGATTTTGTACAAATATGATCTGAAGTTACCGTGTCCAGTAAAAAATTGGACATTGTAAAAATTTGGCTTGACATATTTGGGTATTTGGGAATCAGTGAAGAAGGACTTGAAAATGGTATTAGTCTTCTCATAGTATTTCTGCAGTTTTTCCCTTATGTAATTAGAAATTATATTCCTACTTGAAGAGTCAAATCGGTTGTAATTTATTTCGGTTTTCAACATGTTAGATTCAATATATTCAGTAAGTTTGGGGACTTGTGCAAGTATATGTGTACAATCCGATGATGTTGTACTGTAGGCCTGTATACAATGTTTTAATATACTATATTGAAGAGAATTAAGTTTGTCTTTAGACTTTTTGTTTATGAATGGATACCATATTGGATAACCATAAGTAATTGTACTTCGATATAATGTCTTATACAATATCAGTCTTCGTCTAAAGTCCAGACCCCATGCTTTCTTTGTCAGGCCAAATAGGTATCCACTAGCTCTAGTTACCTTCATGATCATTTCATTAACGTGAGGCGTAAAGTCCAGTTTGCTTCTGACTCGGTGATTTTTAATAGTCACTCCTAGAATCTTAAGTTCTTCAACCGGTTTAATTAACTTGCTACCTGATACTATTATATCGCTATTGCATTTATATAAATATAATATTTTTGTTTTTTCATCTGACAATTTTAATTTACGACTTTCACACCACTTATTGATTTTTCTTAATACATTATCTATTGTCTTTCTTAGTTGTTCAGGAGTTTTATTCCAAAATATTAACGTAATATCATCTGCATATCCTATTGTTTCACAAATATCATCCAGATTATTATTCAGTATCTCATTAATAAGAATATTCCATAATGTGGGAGACAGTGGTCCTCCCTGTGGACATCCTTTACTTAGTTTCTTATTAATTTCAGTTGAGGAATATCTAAATCTTATTCTTCTATCATCAAAATATAACCTTCATGCAGCCTACGTTAAACCTCACTTTTACCTTTTTAAAACTTATATGAAAGAGAAAGCTCAAATACCTGATAAAGAATGAATGACTTCTGTGAAAAGTCTCTTGTATTCTTTCAATTATCTCGACCCTCTATGACTTGATTTTGATTGGGTTACGGTCTTTGATTTTAATTTTTATTTCACTAAATTGGTATTATAGAAAAATGTAATCAATTGAGTATTTACTACCAAACGCTATTTCATCTGTTTTATTTCTAAGTTATTATTGTTTTATATCTGTGTTTATTTTATAATTTATTGCTCGGAATGCTCTTTTTGAGGAATATTTAGCGATCATTTTCCTATAAATTCTATTATAATTTGGTATAAATTATATTTGAAATTAATCCGACTGAGAGTCTTTTCCTATGAATTAAGATTCTTGTCTTATTGACTGAGAGAGCAATAAGATTTCGTGGAGGATTCAGTTTGAATGTTTACTTAATTTTAACCAGTTTGTCATTTTATTTTAGAATTAGTATAAATTCTTATAGGCATTCAATTGTGCCTCTGTTTCAATCATAAAGTATCATGAATAACTAAAATCAATAGGTATTTTCTCATCTATCACAAATTTATTTCTCTCCGACTTTCTTCGTTGGTCGAATATATTCAAGATAAAAATTCTCCTGTATATCTAATTCTAAGCTCATCCGAATATATTTTTTAAAATGTAATTTTATGACATATGCAATTACTAATGTTAGCGTGAAGTGTAGGAATGTAATTATCTGTGAAATTATATCTTGTTATTGACTTTTACCTTTGCAATATTGTCTTTGAGCTTTTTTAGATAGGTATTTATTTTTTCCTCAAATATATTATACATTATTTTTATATATTATATAAGGATTTTTATACTTTTATTTATTTATATTTTGAGACTTTAATTACATTTCTCTTATATTGAATAATAGTAAAACATTAATGAAGAATCGTTGTAAAGTATAAAGAGCACAATATGTACACATAGTACATATATGACCTCAATATGAGGCAGGTTTAAAATTAAAAAAACTAGATTCTCCTGGCATCTTTTGGAAGTTCTCTAGTATTGGAAGTGCTTTTCCTTAATGAGGTTTGTGATTGAAAGTTTTTTACTAATTTTAAGTTAGTTTATGCCGGAACAACTTATTTTTTGTATTATTATTGTGGTCGTAAAGGAATTTAGATTTTCACTAATGATAGAGATTTTGCTAAATTTAAATGCAGAGCAAAATTTACAATTAAAAAATAAAAAATTACTTACATATTGTTTACCTTCTGGATTTTCTACGATTATGATGCCTCTGATGTTTATACCTGTTCCATGCTGAAAAACAATGAATACAATAAGGTTAGAAAATATATGGGAGATATTGTAATTATCATATTATTTTCAAAGATTTTTATTACAGACAGAGTAAAATTATTCTTGACATATGTATGAAATAGAAGTATCAAAGAATATGTATTTATAAAATAATTTTTTCAACATCTTTTAAAATTTTCTAAAACATTTGGAGGTTTTGTTATATGTATATATTTGCAGAGGTCGTATCCGTCGTGGTCGAATGGAAGGGCGCAAGCGTGCATGTATACTTGTAAGCCTTGAGGCCCGCAACGTAGTTGATAGAACTCTTGATGGGTCGGTGTCTCAGGTGGGGGGTACAGATCCTCAAGGACCTGTTTGATCCTCCAGTAGGGTTCGTGGAGGTAGTCCATGGATTGGAGTGTCCTCCGGGGCTCTCCCTCTAGCGCTGCCACTACCATGCGGCCTTGTTGGCCACAGCTGCTGCTTTGGAATTCCGGGGACTTCTCCAGCTCCCTTAAGAACGATTCCGCGGAACTTGATCCGTTAAATCTGGCTGCGGTGGCGGGTGCGTCCCGCCCTAGTCTTCTCATCATCGCTGTTATGCATCTATCAACGACTTATTCTCTTGAGCTAACTCGGCCTCTTTCTGGCCTGCTTGTCTCTTTGACTTGCTCATTCTATTGAAGTTCCTATTTCTGTCGACTCTTACTTGTCGTATCAGTCGTGGTTGAATGGAAGGGCGCAAGCGTTGTGCATGTATGCTTCGAAAAAGAACTTGTTCCACATTCATAGGCGCGCGCGCGGTGGTTCCCACGTTTATTTTGTACAGATTTATAGATTAATTAATTTGTATTTACATTTCAAAATTCTAATGGCGAAAATAAATTATACATATTGGGCATTATACAAATTATAACATATATATATGGTAATTTAAACCAACAACCCCATATTGTATATAACTTATAACAAGATTTTAATGCTGTATAATAGAAACACATCTGTAAATGATTATACGCATTATTGGCATGTGTCATTACATCATCATATGTATTGTACTTTGAACAAACTGAGGACAAATAAATAAAACTCTGTAATAGATTAAGAGTTGAGCTAAGGAGATGGAAGCCACAAAACAACGAGGTCTAAAGATAGATTGGAAGCTGTCAGGACGGCGCCAGTTTCGAATGTCACCAGACGCCCCTCTCACATCTGGGGCAAAACCCCCTTTCTCAGTAAAGGTACATAAAGCCCCGTCCTAGCTAAAAATACAGTCAGTTCACCCTCAGTGCAAGCCCGCGTCGATTGTACCCCAGGTCCATCTCATCCATCATGTAGACCAGTAAGAAACTTCTATCTCCCCATCTTTCGCTCATAGCTCAACTTTTATCTGTTCACGGAACTTTCTTAGTGCAACTGTGTCCTCGTTTTTTTGTGTATGGACATTCCCAAGCTTTCCACTCTGCCTCGACCACGACTGCCTGTACTTTGTGAGAACTGTAAAAGGTCTTCCAAAGTGCAGAGAGGTACTGGAAAACTCCACATCCTGACTGTTCCTCTCGGTCAACACAGTATAGCGAGAGTTGACAGGGACTCACCATAGTTTAAGTCGACTGGAAACCTCATCACAGTTTTAGTCGACAGGATTCTACAAGAGTCACCAGGACTTCATCACATGTTATTCGACAGGATAACCAAAACGAAGAAAACCAAACGAAGAAGGCCAGATAGTCCAGATAGAAGCGAGAAAGTGCAAAGATGGAAGAGCAAATCGAACATTCCAACGAGTCGACCGAGCCATCGGTCCCCAAACAAGAGACGACATTTGAAGAGGAGGAAATGTCGCCGCCCCAAGGAAACTCCGCAGACCCGCTGACACAGATCGCCGATGCCCTGAGTAAGCTGCTGGTCGCCCGATCTCCGAGGGAGATAGACGTGAGTCCATACGTTGGTACCTTTGAAGCCCAGAGCTTTTTCGACAACTTCGATGCCCAAGCAGACCGAGCTGAGCTGACCTACACGGACCGCCTACGCAAGTTACCCTGCTACCTGCAAGGTAAGCCCCTCCAATATTTCCGAAGCCTACGGTTAGATAGGTTATTTTATAATGAAGCCCGCCAAACCTTGATAGATTTATTCCCAACAACGACAGAAGCGTCGTTTGCACGCTTCCTAGCCATCTAATTGACACCCCAAATGCCCCTAGAAGACTACTACCAGAACAATTCGGTAATGGGCATGAAATTAATCCTACCCGCCAACATATTAATAGAGTTAAAATTTCACACAAATAAATTTACTGGGGCAATGCGTTTCTTTTTTAAATCTCCTCAAACCTTACTGCAATGATATGATTTAATGAATGAGAGGGCTTTAATTTACTAATAATAATAGAGTCTCTGACCGAAGGACTACCCGTCGCAGACCAGCGATTAATCGCAACTGTGCAACCACACACCATTAAAGAATGGTTCAACCTAGTGTCAAGAATAAGGAGAACTCAGTGTGCCACCAGTGCAGCGTACCAGCGCCAAGTAGACAAGGCCCCACATCTAACCTACCACAACCCACCACCGCGGTACAACAACCAGCGGTCATCACGTGTAAAGTACCAAGTTGCACCCCCACCCTCGCCTTGCAAGTATTGCAATGCTATGCACTGGCACTCCCAGTGTGAACAACAGTTCCCACAGGACCGAACACGCCAAGTCTACAGTGCCAGACCACGCACAACCACTGTACCAAAATTTGGTACCCGGCCCAAGGTCCAATCTCTGAGCCATGTTCCCCAAGTCCAAGCTGCAAGCCGAGACGACTCTACAAGCCCCGCGAGCAACTCAACGGTAGGAAAACCTGCAAACTTTTTTCGTTGAACAGCTCGTAATATGGACTGAACTGTCACCAAATTTAAATTTGCCCTTTTTAAATAGACACGGGAGCATCTATTAACATACATAACTTGGATATTTTAAGAACCATAGAAAATAGATTACCATATAAAATTATTATCCATCAGTACAGTTTAACTATAAACGCAATAGCCCACAATGTAAATACCCTTGGATATATTTTTTAAAACTTAAAATAGGTAACCTCACCCAAAAACTAAATTTTTTTATAATAGAAGCTTCACTACCTTTTGGTATTTTATCTATTAATACCCTTAAAATATTTAAACTAATTATAGATTTTAATAATCTCTAAATTTATCAAAAGAATGATGCTCTCCCAACGAATGTCTATAAGTTCACCAAGTGTAAACAGGATTTATGTCCCAATCAACCGAGGGAAACAGCTATTTTTACCACCTTCCCCTCGGACCAGTCCTGTTTACACGTGGCGGACCCTACCCCAATTATATGTTCCCCCACTATTGTATCACCTACTATATCTCCTACCTATGATATCGAGATTTCTATACCTTCTAATGCGGCACCTCAGTTAGAACATTGTCCACACGAACTCCACCGAATTCTATATGAATTCTCGCAAGTGTTCTCTACTAATAAATACAATGTGCCCAAATTGAACATACCACCGGTAAAAATCAATACCACCACAGATAAAATAATAGCATTACGCCCATATAGAGTGCCACTACACGACCAACAAGAAATACAGACCCAAATAGAGCAAATGCTCCAACATGGAATCATTGCCCCGTCAGTCTCACCTTACGCCAGTCCAATAACTCTTGTTACGAAACGTGACAAAACGAAACGTTTCTGTATTGATTACAGAAAACTTAATGAAATCATCGCTCCAGACGTACATCCTTTACCTTTATTAGAAACCATTCTTGACAAATTGTCGAAAGCCTAATACTACTCTTCTGTAGATATAGCATCCGCATATTGGCAAGTGGAAATAGAACCTAACTCACGTAATCTACTAGCTTTCGTGACGTTAGATAGTCAGTACGAAATTTGTAGACTTCCGTACGGATTTAAAAATTCGCCACAGATATACCATCGTGCCATAAACCAGGTCATGCAAAAATATAAACTAAATTTTGTTACCCATTACTTCGACGATTTTATTATTTTTTTCTGACACCTTAGAGGATCATCTACAACACCTACAACAATTTCTAACGGTGTGTCAACACGAAAATATCAAACTAAATTATAATAAATGTTCGTTTTTTAAAACATCTAGAGATTTTTTAGGATACACTGTTACCGCAGGTACTTATGCACCACAGACGCGCAACCTTGATACCATAAATGCCATCAAACCACCTACCAACCAAAAGACGTTACAATCATTTTTAGAAGCAGTGAACGTGTATAATAAGTTTATACCAGATTATGCCCGCTTACGAGCACCTTTAAATAAACTACTTAAAAAAGATGCGAAATGGAATTGGGACCCAGATTTTCAACAAGCCTTCACCACTCTTAAAGCGAGTTTAACCAGTAAACCCGTACTACACTTGTATCAAGTCGGTTTACCATTCCGCCTTTATTGCGACGCATCCATCCAAGGGATCGCCGGCATACTCAAACAGGTACATCCAGACGGACAAGTACATCCTGTACAATATTTCAACCGCGCCCTTAGAGCACATGAGAGAAACTACACCGTTTCCGAACTCGAGTGCCTCGCCATCGTCGAAAGTGTAAACACATTCCGAATATACCTCACCGGTATAAAATTTACCATATACACAGATCACAAGCTTTACAATGGCTTAAAACTATAAAAAAATCCGTCAGGACGACTCTTTTGATGGAGCCTGAGACTATCTACCTATAAATACGAAATCCACTGCCTCAAAGGCAGCCAACAGTACGAGGCAGATTTGCTATCACGAAACCCCTTTGTAGGATTTGTCAGTGCTGATATTATCAAACAGCATCAACCAACAGCATCCCCCTTCAACATTGATACAAACGGCTTACATACCATTACCCGAAAAGGTGTAATTAAAATAATAATTCCCGAAACCCTGCAACATACTCTAATTAACAAAGTTCACCAAGAATATAACCACCCAGGCATCTCTCAGATGACCCGCATAATTACTACCCAGTACTACTGGAAAGGTATCTCTAAATCTATAGAAAAATTTGTCAGGTCGTGTCACACCTGCCAAATCATTAAAAGGGCCGAAGGTAAACCCTATGGTGCCCTCGGACAAATTCCACCACCTCAACAACCATTCGACTTAATCTCTAGATACCATAGCTGGATTTTCGAAATATGGACACTCCAAGACATATCTACACTTAATAGTGGATCATTTAACGCGATATGCTTGGACCTTTCCATCGAAGTCCACCAGTACCCTAACGTACATTCAAACCCTCAAAACTGTACTACAGCAAGGATCTCCAAAACGTCTGTTATCTGACAGAGCGCCCGCTTTTACCCCAGAAAAATTCCGTAAATTTCTAATAACACATGGTATACAACCCCTACTCACTACCTGCAATAACCCAAAAGCAAACGGTTTAATAGAACGCTTAAATGCGACCATTACAGGCAAGCTCAGACTAGCTTATCTAGAAAATCCAAAAGCTTCCTGGACTCAACTAGTTAAGCGCGTCACTCAGACGTATAATAATACACTCCATTCTGTCACAAGTTTTCCACCTACCTACTTAATGTTCAATGTTATCCCCCAGATCTAAGAACTCATCTTAACCCATACCCCGAAATAAATACAGCTCGAGATATAGCAAGCTCTCGTACCCAAAATAAGCATAAAAAAGATAAGGAAACATTTGATAAGCAGCACAGAACACCACATTTCGAAGTGAATGATCTTGTTTTGGTCAAAAATTATAGACATCCCGACACAGGTAAATTAGCACCATATTTTACTGGACCATACACAATAATTGAAATGATCTCACCCAATGTCGTTCGAATAGATCGCCCCAATCAACCTCTCAATAGAGACAGTGATACCATACATGTCAATAAATTAAAATATTACACAGAGAATGTTCTGTACATCACACCTCCACAATATGTTCAAAACCCACAGCGATTACCTCAAGATGTATATCTCAGTGAATTCAATCATTTGACTCCAGATATCTTCGAGACGCAACTTTTCCGAATTATACCGCCTACAACCTCACAGCCCTTTTTGCATTTAAATCCCGGTATTTTCAAATAGGCAAGAAAATTTCCAACCTCGACAAAGAAGAAAATCAGTTTCAAGTAAATCTCAAACCTAGAAAACCATCCCACATGTGTGACCATCCTAGAAATAGAACCCGGCAATTCCCGTGAAAAACAGGAGGAGTGATCCCAGTAATAGGATTCCCAGAATCTATTTCAGTTACATGTCCCCGCTCAAGGCAGATGTAAATGACCGCTATTTTCATTCATGATCGCCATTTTTATTAAACACATGTTTCACACTAACCATTCAGGTTTTCTTACAAATCTCCCCAACGCCTTAATCACAACACAACATACATTAAACATTTTACATGTTAATTGATATCACCAATTAAAACAATTTGGTTAAGTCTTATATAGACTTTATAACGCGAAAGAGAAATCATTCTCTAAATACCAGCATTTTGGACAAATGAAAATGTCATTTCACGTATTCCCAGTTTCAGAGAGTCAAAAACACCGATGTTTACCAAAAGGGATATGATCTAGTTACACACCACAGTTGTAACTTTTCTTCAAAGAGACAATTCAAAAAAAAAAAAAACTGTAATCAAATTTACTTTTATATTTAATGATATTATTTTAGTATGGCAAAACATTTAATTGTTTCAATGATCATTTTTAATTCATTATTATATCTTTTATATATTACATGTTTAATTTTGTCCACTTACACTTTTTTTACCCGCAATCATATTTCTATCTTTTTATTCACTATATTTTATATTTGTGTAAATAACTTTATTATATGACATTGTTTATCATCAACTATCGGGCATGCAACAATCGCTTACAACAAGCATATTCTTTAACTAATTCCCTATACTTTTTCATCACTATCAATTTCAGCCATTGCATCAAACCATCGTAGAAAAACGACAGCACTGCTTGACATTTTTTTTTTTAATTTCGTATTTCAACAAACTCTTTGAACACAGTTCCCCAGATTTACAAATCTCAACTTCTGGCCTGAACACGCTTCAAGAGTTTATTTCATTTCATCCACAGAGCAGATCACCAACGCATGCACAAAGCGTTCACTTTTTTCAATTTTCATTTTTTTTTCAGCTCTAGCGGACTACAATCAATCTTTGATTTCATGTCAAGTCAGAACACCTATTGTCGCTACAATTCTACTTATCGCATGACTCTACCACTCGTTTCAATCATATTAATAAGCAACTTTTCTTCAACAACTTTTAACCCAATAATCCTAACATTGTGACAAAGCACTGTGACCATTATATAGGATCGCAAGTGAAACATTGCCAAGGAAGACGCTCAAGTCTATACCCTCGCTTTGCACCTGGATCTAAGAATTTGGTGTACATGTGCACTCCTAACAATTGCATATTCTTCAACAACTAACCCTTTCCAACGCCCGCTAATATTCTCTTAGAATGTGAATTTTTATGTCATCATTTTATTTTGATAATCATTTTTTTTAATCAAACAAAAATGTCATTTTTATTATTTTCAGATATATTCAAACAAATCATCTTGTTGTAGCCCTTTTTAACCCTCACAGTTTAAATTAATTAAAATAAATTTTAATTACTTACCTGCGTTAGAGAGGCTTTACCCGCTTAAACCCGGATAAACCCTTTCACTCCCGGGGCCCATCTTTGGTAATTTAAGCCAACAACCCCATATTGTATATAACTTATAACAAGATTTTAATGCTGTATAATAGAAACACATCTGTAAATGATTATACGCATTATTGACATGTGTCATTACATCATCATATGTATTGTACTTTGTACAAACTGAGGACAAATAAATAAAACTCTGTAATAGATTAAGAGTTGAGCTAAGGAGATGGAAGTCACAAAACAACAAGGTCTAAAGATAGATTGGAAGCTGTCAGGACGGCGCCAGTTTCGTATGTCACCAGACGCCCCTCTCACATCTGGGGCAAAACCCCTTTCTCAGAAAAGGTACATAAAGCCCCGTCCTAGCTAAAAATACAGTCAGTTCACCCTCAGTGCAAGCCCGCGTCGATTGTACCCCAGGTCCATCTAATCCATCATGTAGACCAGTAAGAAACTTCTATCTCCCCATCTTTCGCTCATAGCTCAACTTTTATCTGTTCACGGAACTTTCTTAGTGCAACTGTGTCCTCGTTTTTTTTTTGTGTATGGACATTCCCAAGCTTTCCACTCTGCCTCGACCACGGCTGCCTGTACTTTGTGAGAACTGTAAAAGGTCTTCCAAGGTGCAGAGAGGTACTGGAAAACTCCACATCCTGACTGTTCCTCTCGGTCAACACAGTATAGCGAGAGTTGACAGGGACTCACCATAGTTTAAGTCGACTGGAAACCTCATCACAGTTTTAGTCGACAGGATTCTACAAGAGTCACCAGGACTTCATCACATATATATTGAAACCAAATTAAGCATATCCTAATCATTAACTTGAGCGTTATAAATATATATTTGTGAAAAAAAAAGAAAAAAAAAGTTCAGGTGTTGATATTGAAAATAAAGAAGGCATATCCTGCATAAGTTCTCATGGTCAAGATATGCCTTCTTTATGAAATTTAAAATCATGAGAACATCAAATAAAAATTGACTTTCATGCAATTATAATATCATAAATACAATCAATATATATTTCAATTATTTACTTCAATAGGTTACTTTTTTATCTTCCCGATGTTTTATAAAAATCGAAGTTTTTTCATGGAAAAATAAAATGATTAAGCTTTCATCGTATATTTAAAAATTAATAGAACTCTTCGAAATCGTATGTGATGAACTCTCTAAATGTATTTTTTATTAGCATTTACTTACCAGATTCTCCTGAGCTTGGACATTATTAAGAACATTCCAATTATACTGGTTTAATGCTTCGATCAATTTGCCGATTTGGTATCGGTCCTTCAAATCTATCCATTTGCTGCTGGCTTCGACAGGGAGCAGGGTGGAGAGGGCGAGGGCCGCCAAGAGAACCACGGAGACACCTGACATCTTCTTGACATACACTGTGGGTGACAGTCAGTTTATAAGCTGCTCCAGTAGGATGTTTGGATTCTATATTTGTGGGGTGTATTTTTATAATAGGATCTCTGCACGCTTTTTAATTTGAAATATAAATTCATTTGTTTTTCATAAAATCAACATTTTTAGAAATCCTTGAATTCATTTGAAACAACATCAGTGAGAGAGAGAGATAAATATATTCTCAAAAAACTATAATTTGAAACAACTAAAATATGACTTGAATATCTGTCAGCTATTAACCACGTTATATATAAGATGCGCCTTAATTTGTTCGCCGAATGATAAGAAATTTGGAGGAATAGGACAAAATTTGTCTTCATTCTCCCAAAGTTTAAAAAGCATATTAAAAAAATAATTATTTAAAAAATATATTCTAAGTTGCTTTGAATCTACAGATTCAACAGAAATCGGTATGAAATTCATTTTAAAATCATCAAATGTGCTCTCAATCTTTATATTTGTTGAAAGCTTTATTAGGCAATTAACATTTAAAACAGACTACAAGACTTAAGTGATTTTTTACCTATTAAAGGATTTAACCTTTTAGACTCAGGAAAATTTCAAGAGAGAATCAAATGTTAAATTCTGTAAAGGGAGAATTTTAAAACACTTTGAGAACGCCTAACACAAATAGCAATTATTTAAAGCAAGAATAATAAAATTCGCGATTGGTAAAATTTAAAAAAGAATTAAGTGTTAATGAGAGACAACACTATATATAAAATTGGTTCGAAAATGCTCAGAGTTATTTTCAACAAATTATTTAGATTTTGAATCTAAAAGTTCCATGAAATAGTCAGAATGACACAATAGAGAAGCAAAGAAACGGTCATAGCTAACAAAATATATGGGTTATATGTATGACTCGCAAATAAAACACTAATCCATGGAATGAAAAGATGAGAGACACACAAAATAATAATATTCACCAATTTTTAAGTTGATTATCGCTTATTGGTTTAAAGAGGACCTCACATTACAAATATGTTCTTACATTCTTGGCATTCTCTTCATGTCCTATAAATAAGGACAAATACTTATGAAGAGACCTGGCTAATAAAATCTGCAAGGATGTCCGGCTGTAGGGGTGTCATAAAACGATCTAAAACCCCCAATGTTAGGACTTTGGTACTACTAACAACCATGGTAATCCTGAAGGATCGCGGTTTTTCTCATAAAAGGTATTTTATTAATAATAGTAGACCTATTTTTTTTAATTCGAATTTTTACAATTTTTAATCATATTTTCTAGAAAGGATCTCTTTTTTGTTACTTATTAACACTATTCAACATAGCCAGGGTAGGTTTATCTCCTATTTTTCTGAAGTATCTGTTAAAAAGATTCTAAAAGGTAGTCGGTGTCTTGAGGTTACGACCATTTATATAGGAAACAGTTGCCTCATATTCCAGTCGCAGGACCCATCTTGCGAGATGTCCAGGAGAGTATTAAATTAGCTAGCCAGAACAAGGAATGTTGGTCATTTATAATTTTAAAAATAGGGTGGGAAAAACTCAGTTGAAGCACTTAACTGAACTTACTTAGCATTCGGCGAACAAATTAAAGCGCATCTTATATTTAACGTGGTTAATATCTGACAGATATTGGGGGTCTTTAAGCCATATTTTTGTTGTTTCAAAATATAGTTTTTTGAGAATTTATTTAATTTATCTCTCTTTTTCACTATGATTGTTTGAATTGAATTGAAGGATTTCTACAAATGTTAATTTTATAAAAAGCAAATGGATATATCTTTTAAATTAAACAGAGTGCAGAGATCCTGTTATAAAAATACACCCCACAAATATAGAATCCAAACATCCTACTGGAGCAGCTTATAAACTGTCACTCGCAGTGTATGTCAACAAGATGTCAGGTGTCTCCGTGGTTCTCTTGGGGGTCCTCGCCCTCTCCACCCTGCTCCCTGTCGAAGCCCGCGGACGATGGCAAGATATGAGGGACCAATACTTAATCGGCAAATTGGCCCAAGCATTAAACATGTATAATTGGATTATTCTTAATACTGTCCAAGCTCAGGAGAATCTGGTAAGTAAATGCTAATTAAAAAAATACATTTAGAGAGTTCATCACATACGATTTCGAAGAGTTCTATTAATTTTTAAATACATGATAAAAGCCTAATCATTTTATTTATTCAAAGAAAAAACTTCGATTTTTATAAAACATTGGGAAGATAAAAAAGTGACCTATTAAAGTAAATAATTGAAATATATATATAGACTGTATTTATGATATTATAATTGCATGAGAGTCAATTTTTATTTAATGTTTTCATCTTTTCAAATTTCCTAATTAAGAATTATATATTAATAATACTCTGATCATATATGTATAAATATTAAAAATAAAGAAGGTATATCTTGACCAGAAGCACTTGTGCAGGATATGCCTTCTTGATATTTAATATCAACACCTGACCCTTTTATTTTTTCTATTATTTTTTTCACATTTATATATTAAAAATAAAGAAAGCATCTCCTGACCACGAGCACATGTGCTTTTTAGATGGCAGAGCGCCATCTAGTGGAGCAAAAATAAACTGAACGTTTATTTAGCTTGCTCCGTGATATTTGGCCAACCCAATATCTTTTTTAAATCAAGAAAAGCCAGCCTACTCCACACTGACGAGCACCAACAGCGCTTGATTTGAAACATCATAATAGTGAATTCCTAGTTTATATTTCAAATATTTGAAAAAGATTAAAGATGAATGAGGAAAAAAACTTTCTGTAAGAGAAATAACATTTTATTTTCTTGCGCTCTCTCCCTACTGAAAATTTATGCTTTTCCATATTTTACAAAATATGCAGAATCGTTTTTTGTTTATTAATTAGAATTATTAGCTAAATACCCTTTTTCTCTTTAAGTCAACAAAAGCGAATTATGATTATTACTTTCATTCTATTAACTCTTTTAGAATTTCACTTTTTCGCTATTTCTTATATGATTTCTTAATATGATTATTTATAATTATATTGGATATGTGTGAATTTTTAAATATTCATACAACAAACACATTGAAATAATTTTCATTCACTCCACTAGAACCTAGGAGATTACTGGTAAATTGGCATATTATTATATATTTTTTTCAACACAAAATTTCAAAAAAGATTAAAATGTTGTTTCCAATATGAATAAGGAAGAGGTAAAATGGTAGTCCTATATATTGAACGTTCAAAATTAATAAAAACAAACAACTGTGAATGAATATAAACAAAATGAGCAACTTCTAAACAATCTGATGCTTGATAGACTTCTGACGATGGATCACTCTTGGCGCTCTTATATTTGATCAAGAAACACATTCTGTAAATTCCTGTCCTGAGGGATAATTCATAGATAAAAAAAAGCTATTCACATATTAATAATTAATTTTAAATATATAAAATATATAAATATATATATTTAAAAATAATGAGTGTTATTATTTTTAAATATTTACCTTTTTATGAATTTACAATTGAATAAATATATAATTAAAATTCAATTCGTAAAGATAGAAGCTGGCTGGCCGGCATTCATATTTCTTGAAAATAAAGATACTTCGACCAGTAAATATTTTTATTACCTCGACGTCGAAGTAATAAAAAGATTTACTGACTGAAGTATCTTTATTTTCAAGAAATAAAATTAAATTGTTGTCAAGAACATTGTATTCTGTAGAGTTAGGAGGGCCAATTAGGACTCCAGTGACTGTTAACGTAAAGTGTCAGTCACGAATTTTACCTTGTAGACAGGAGTTGAATCCTGTTGGTATTTCATTCATGCGGCAAAAATGTCCTTACAAGGCTCACAGCGGTCTCCCGTACATTGATGTAGATGCCAGCGTTATTCTTAAGGCCTTTCCTAAAAATATGGAGTGGTATAACATTGCCTTCACTACTGATAATGCCAAAGATCATCACTTGGGAGGGAAATTTCTTGTACATCACGACAGGCCCTCTGAGAGGTCTTCACAGATCTAGAAATTATTCCTGTGATTGACCTTTTCGTCCACATCACATTTCTTAGCATGGAAGAACCCCATCAGGCCACTATTGTCATGTTTCAGGCTGTTAGGAGGGAACCACCTTTCACTTTTATCCTTTATATTCTCAGTAAGCAACTAGCCTTTTTCCAATGGGACTTGAAACCAAGGTACTCATGAATAGTTATGAGTCAAGTCCATTTCTTCATGCTCTCATTTTCTTCCCAGGGTTTCCATATATATTTTCCCTGGCATTTTATATAATTTCTCTGTCTATCACCCTGCCCAATCGACACGAGTGCTTTTTCCTTGCATCCATTTACCCTTTTTTACTATCAGCCTCATCAAACTGCTTCTCGACATGATTAAAAGTGGGTTTGGGCAACTTGATAAAGTCCACTATCTCTCTGGGTTTTCTTGTGGAGCGCAGAGCAAGAATGATGACTGTTCGTTTTATGATTTTTTTTTTAAATTATTGTTCATCAGTACACTACACATACACGTGCAGCTACATTTTAAATCAATATGGTATTGGAATAGAAAAAAATATATTTTTAATCTAACATATCGGCTAGTGTGCTCTCTGCCAAAGTTATTCTAAATTTACCTGTAACACCCTCTATATATGTGCATAAAACAATGCCTGAAGATGTTCATAGAATTGTAAAATACATTGAATAAATATTTTCTAGATGAATATATTCTTTGATGGTTCTTTTTCACACATACATTAAGAGTAAATTTTCTACTTTGTTGTAAAAGCTAATAATTCAAAATGATATGATACTTATAATATATCACAATTATTTTCTAAATTTATTTATTGTATTTTCAGCTGATACACTCTGCAAATATATACATATAATAAAAGCCACCACATGTTTTATATAATTATAGAAGAAATTGAATAAATATTTTCTAAATACAAATTCTATGATACTTCTATTTCACAAATATAATAGAAATAATTTTACTCTAGTCTGTGATAAAAATCTTTGAATATAATATGATAATTACAATATCTCCCATATATTTTCTAACCTTATTGTATTTATTGTTCTCCAGAAAGGAAATGGTACAAACATCAGAGGCATCATAATAGTAGAAAATCCAGAGGGAAAGCAATATGTAAGTAATTTTTTATTTTTCCAATTGTAAATTTTGCTCTGCATTTAAATTTCGCAAAATCTCTCACTAGTAAATATTGAAATTCCTGAACGTCCACAATAATAATACAAAAGATAAGTTGTTCCGGCATAAACTAACTTAAAATTAGTATAAACTTTCAATCACAAACCTCATTCAGGAAAAGCACTTCTAATACTAGAGAACTTCCAAAAGATGCCAGGAGAATCTAGGTTTTTATTTTAAACCTGCCTCATATTGAGGTTGTGGCGACTACACTTTGCTTCAGCGAGCCGAACTAAGACGGCATCGGCGGGCGTCAACACATCACTACGCATGCGCGTGGGACGTCATCAGAGACACTGGCGACTTAGCGGTAAACAACAAGGCTAGTGCGGCGGCCGTTATTTCAACCGTTGCTTCTTTTCTCTTTATAGTTTCTTGCTTTAAATAAATTAATTTTAATTATAATTTTATCAGCAGCCTTTCCACAAGCCACACCAACACAGCACATCAACAACCATCCTACAAATTGGTGAGCCGGACGTGATGCAAAAGTTATTTTAATCACACTTCTATATATTTTTTTTTATTTCATCCATGAAACTTTCAAGAGCCCCAGAATGCAAGACGCAACTACGGAACATCCGGAAGGGCCAACATCCACGGCACCCTCCCAAATATCAAGATTGGCTTTCCGTGCACCACCATTCTGGCCCAACAACGTTGAACTGTGGATAAGCCAGCTAGAAGCCGCTTTCGGTCTAGCCGAGATCTCCCGCGACGAAACTAAATTCCAAGCAACGGTTGAAATAACGGCCGCCGCACTAGCCTTGTTGTTTACCGCTAAGTCGCCAGCGTCTCTGATGACGTCCCACGCGCATGCGTAGTGAAGTGTTGACGCCCGCCGATGCCGTCTTAGTTCGGCTCGCTGAAGCAAAGTGTAGTCGCCACAAGGTCATATATGTACTATGTGTACATATTGTGCTCTTTATACTTTACAACGATTATTCATTAATGTTTTACTATTATTCAATAAGAGAAATGTAATTAAAGTCTCAAAATATATTGGTGAGAAAATCTTTATATAATTTATAAAAATAATGTATTATATCTTTGGGGAAAATATATACTCTTATCTAAAAAAGTTTAAAGTCAATATTAAAAAGGTAAAAGTCAATAAAATAACAAGATATAAATTCAGAGATAATTCCTACACTTCACGCTAACATGAGTAATTGCATATGTCATTAATTTTCATTAAAGAAATATATTCGGATGAACTTTGAATTAGATATACAGGAGAATTTTTGTCTTGAATATATTCGACCAACGAATAAAGTCGGAGAGAAATAAATTTGTGATATATGTGAAAATACCTATTGATATTAATTATTCATGATACTTTATGATTGAAACAGAGGCACAATTGAATGCCTGTAAGTATTTATACTTATTCTAAAAGGAAATGACAAACTGGTTGATATTAAGAAAACTTTAAACTAAATCCTTTAGAATTCTTATTGCTCTCAGTCAATAAGACAAGAATCTTAACCCATAAGAAAAGACTCTCAGTCGGATTATTTTCAAATATAATTTAGGCCAACTCATTACAGAATTTATAGGAAAATGATCGCTTAATATTCCCCAAAAAGAGCATACCGCTCAATAAATTATAAAATAAACACAGATATAAAACAAAAATGACTTGATTGTTGCGTATAAAACAGATGAAATAGGGTTTGGTAGTAAATACTCAATTGATATACATTTTCTATAATCCAATTTAGTGAAACAAAACTTGAAATCAAAGACCACAACCCAATCAAAATCAAGTCATAGAGGGTCGAGACAATTGAACAAATACAAGAGACTTTTCACAGGAGTCATTCATTCTTTCTCAGGTATTTGAGCTTTCTTTTTCCTATAAGTTTTGAAAACAGAAGGGCAAAAGTTGATGTTTAACATAGGCTGCATTGAGGTTATTGAAATAACTATGAGGTGTGTTAAAAAAGTATCGCGACTTTTGTGTTTTTCAAAAATTATGTATTTATTCATGAATACCTATTTTGTCCCCTTCAAAGTAATCCCCATGAGATATTATACACTTGTGCCAACGGTTTTTCCAATTTTCGAAGCACTTCAAAAAATCATTTTTAAAAATCTTTTTCAGCTCCTCCTTCGATGCCGTCTTTATCTCGTCAAGCGTAGCGTAACGTCGTCCTTTCATGGGCCTCTTCAGTTTAAGGAACAAGAAAAAGTCACAGGAGGCCAGATCTGGGGAATACGGTGGCTGCGGCATCATTAGTGTGTTGTTTTTGGCCAAAAAGTCGCGCACAAGCAACGATTTGTGAGCAGGGGCGTTATCGTGGTGCAAAAGCCAATTTTTGTTCTTCCACAAATCCGGGCGTTTCTGACGGATTGCTTTGCGCAAATTGCGCATAACCTGCAGGTAATATTTTTTATTGACCGTTCTACACTGTGGCAAGAACTCATGATGCACCACGCCCCTGCAATCGAAGAAAACTGTCAGCAAAACTTTCACATTCGACCGAACTTAGCGCGCTTTTTTCGGTCTTGGTTCGTGCGGCAGCTTCCATTGAGATGATTGAGCTTTGGTTTCCACCTCATAACCATAAACCCACGCTTCGTCACCAGTTATGACCCTCTGGAGCAAATTTGGGTCGTCGCGGACAGAGTCCAACATCTCATTAGCAATGTTCATGCGATGCTGTTTTTGGTCGCAATTGAGCAATTTTGGTACGAATTTCGCGGCGACCCGTCTCATGCCCAAATCATTGATAAAATTCGAATGGCACGAGCCAATCGATATGTTTAGGTCCTCAGCAACTTTTCTAACGGTGATTCGACGATTGGCCAATATCATTTTCTCCACTTCATCAATTTTTTCGTCTGTTGTTGAAGTGCTCGGGCGTCCGGCACGCTCTTCGTCGTTCACATCTTCTCGGCCTTCTGAGAACATTTTGTACCACCGATAAACGTTGCTTCGGTCCAAGGTAGCTTCTCCGTATGCCACAGTCAACATTCGGAATGCATCCGCGTACTTAATTTCGTTTTTCACACAATATTTGATACAGGTTCTTTGATCCATTTTTTTTTAATAGGTAAAAATCGAAGACGATCCAAAACACCTGCAAGCAAAGCAGCTGTCAACAATTAAGTGAACATTCAAAATGGCCGAGCTTGTCGGCATAAGTGAGAGACATGAGTACCAACATAAAGCCACAAAAAGATCGAAATTCGAATATACGTAACCCGCGAAAATTTAAAAGTCGCGATAACTTTTGAACACACCTCGTATGTAAGAGGTCGATATTATATCCCAAAGTCTATTATGTAATGAATACCTTTCAAAAATCAAAATGTTTTTCAACAAATAACACATTACCACAACCTTGCAATGAATATTAATGATTCAAGATACAACTGGTAATCAAGGTGAGTCACAAATATAATATAAATGCCACTTGGAATAAATATTTCATAAAAAAGGTATCAAACCAATAATAGAATAACTATCGGTATATCTGTATAAAGGGGAAAATCTGAAACAAACAAAACGTTCCACACGTGCAACACCAGACGTGTTTTAAAAAATCAAATGAAGCCTTTCTTATTTCATATATTTTAACAATGCTATTTCCCTAAATAATATCATTATCTATGACTGAACCTGAATGAATCGATGCGCCCTCAAAATGTCTTCTTCCAGTGAAAGGTAAAATAGAATTCTATCTGTAACAAATACGTTCACGAGTGATTTAGGTTTAATATATAAATTGAACATCAGAATATTCCTGATAAGAAAATAGAATTTTCACAGCTCACACAATTCGGTAGGAAATATATCACTATCCACAAATATAATAAACCATCTATTCTAAAAAAAAAACATTGTCTGTTTGTGGCAGTTGTGCACCGGCATGGGGTCGATAGATGGTAAGGAAGCAAACCTCGACAAGAAAGATTGCCAAGAGTGGGATATATAAGTTCTCAAGACGCAAATGTAAATAATATTTTTATATTTCATTAATAATCTTTATAAGCTATTGAAACATTGTATTTTCATTTTCTGCAAATTTTATACACTGCGTGACATTGAAAATGGAACACCAAGAAATAGTGGCCAGAAAGTGATGAAACTCGGCAGACAGAGAGAGACAGGGACGAACAATAAGTGATCTTTATTTCAAAATGATAGTCATAATACAGAGCGAGAACGGCGTCGGCTTAGTAGCAAGTAGGACCACCGCGGACGGCGATGTACGCAGCAACACGTCTAGGTAGAGAGTCAATCAGAGTACGGATGGCGTCCTGAGGGATGGCTCTCCATTCCTTCTCAACCATTTGCCACAGTTCGTCTTCTGAACGCAGCTGTGGCAAGGCATGCAAACGGCGTCCAATGATGTCCCAGACGTGCTCGATTGGTGAGAGATCAGGAGAGTACGGTGGCCAGGGAAGCATCTGCACATCTTGCAGAGCTTGTTGGCTAATGCGAGCAGTGTGCGGTCGGGCGTTATCCTGCTGATAAAGGGCATTGGGTACCCCCTGAAGGTAGGGGAGTGTCACCGGTCGCAGCACATCATCAACGTATCGTTGGGTCGTCATAGTGTCCTGAATATGAAGTAAAGGTGACCTGGAATCATACGCGATTGCGCCCCAAACCATGATTCCACGTTGTCGCACGGTGGGGCGTTCCACAATTGCTGCCGAATTGGACCTTTCTCCACGTCGACGCCACACGCGTACACGGCGACTATCACTGGACAAGCAGAAACGCGACTCATCTGAGAACACGACCCTGTGCCATTCCGTCATCCACGTCGATCTAGCCCGGCACCATTCCAAACGTTGGCGCCTATTCGGTGGGGTCAATGGCAGTCTTCTTAGCGGACGGCATGAGTGCAAGCCATTAGCAACCAATCGACGGGAAATGGTTCTGGTCGAGATGGAATGATCTAGGGTGTCTTGCACATGTTGCAGGATGGCGGTACAAGTGGCTTGTGGGGCCGCCACTGCTTGTCGAAGGATACGCCGATCCACACGTGCTGACGTCACTCTGGTTGCACCGGCATTCCTATAAATTGCCACATTTCCTTGTTCCAACCATCTTCTCCACAGTCGGTGCACCGTGGACGCACCAAGGTGTGTATCAGCTGCGATTTGACGTATGGACCAACCTGCCCATTTCAGTCCGATCACCATGCCCCTCGTAAGAGCGTCTGTCTGCTTTAACTGCCTCCGTTTACGATGACCTGGCATTCTCTGTTATTACACGTGTCTTTTGACACAAGAACAAAATTTCTACAATGATTTTCCTTGAAGAAATAACGACACGAATACTGTCCTTTCTGCAAGTTCCTTCTCTTATATCTTACTCCATGCGCGCACGAGAGCTGCGCATTTTACATCATTTGCATAACTCGGTTAGGCGCGTCTACCCTGAAATTTGCATAATTTTCTGGCCACTATTTCTTGGTGTTCCATTTTCAATGTCACGCAGTGTATTTTTGAAATAAAAGGTTTTACCTAATAAATTTTGCTGTTTGAAAATATATTTAACCTCTATACACTTGACATATTCTTTATTTCTGAAGAGCTTGCACATACCTTGGCCAAACATTGAATTATAATTGGAATTAAATACATAGCTTTAAAAGAGAGGATTCTAAGGGATTCATTTTTTTCAGCTAAAGCTATAGACTTGGGAAGAGCTACTGAAACTTCTAGAAAACAAGTAAAATATAACAAAAGCAGGTATTGCTTTAGACTCTGTAAAATTGCAAAAGCACCATAAACCCCAAGAAGATAGAAAACCTAAAAAATCTGGAAACAAGTGTTGTTCTTGTTGTTGTCGTGTCCAAAGAAGAGTCTCAGATGACTCCATGCATCTCCATCATAGCAGCAGCAATATCCACTATCTTGGGTGTGTAAAGCTGCTGCTCTGGGTCTAAGTCAATTTTCTGCAAGGCTGCGGCCATTGCTGGGCATGAGAATATGTGAGTAGGTGTTAGTTTCACACCAGGACAGTTGTTGCATGCTCTATAGGTTCTTGTGCCATCTGGATGTATTGCCATTCCTTTATAGTGTTTTGTTCTGAGTCTTGTTATAGTGTTTGTCAGTTTTCTCTCAGAGTTTATTTCACATATTTGATCTTTTCTTATTTTTTGTTTAATTATCTTGCATTTTGTCAAAGCATCAGCGTCAAATACTGACATTTGTTCTTTCCTTTGGCTCAGCTTTCTGGCTTCTTTTGCCAATTCATCTGTCATTTCATTACCCTCGATCCCAACATGGGCAGGAATCCAATGTAGAATTCAGCTCTTTTCCAATGTTTCCAGTTGGATAAGTAATGAGTGTATTTTCTGCGTGATTCCAGTATTGCCCTTCTGAATTGGTTCTAGAGCGGATCTGGAGTCGCTGTATATTATAATTCCTTCTGCTTGATGCAGGGATGGTTGGTTCAGACATACATCAAGGGTTTCCAGATAGTTGTCAGTTCACAAGTGAGGTTTGACGAAATCTTTCCTGCTCCTTCTTTGATTATGATGTATGTTCCATCTTGGAGTATTATGTTAATTCCGGCCCCTCCATTACTCAGGGTAAAGTGCGCGCGCAGCGCTAGAGAATTAGGCGCATTGAATATTATTTAATTAATTATTATTTTACAAATTTTAAATAGTTTCAAATTTATTTAGCAAAAATTTGAACCTTCGATCTGAATAAATGTTTTGATTTTCGAATTGATTATTTAAAATTACAAATATTAAGAAAAAGTGGCAGATATAAGAAAACCTTATTTAAACTGTGTTGAGCAAGAATTTTAACATCTAATATAAGTAAATGTTTTAATTTTCAACTTCATGATTTACAATTACAAATTTTATTTAATTTCAAATTTATTTAGCAAAAATTTGAACCTTCGATCTGAATAAGTGTTTTGATGAGTTAATTTTCATTCAATTCCTTGTTCCTATTGTGCAATTTAATTATATTCATATCAATAAATATTCTACCGTTGTCACGTAAAATCTTCGCCCGTAAAACCGACTTTACAGGCAACCATTGTTTTTTTTTCAGAAAGGGATGTCAGGTATAGAAAGACGTGGAATAGTGAAGTTGTCCGATCAATCCAAAGAAAATTCCGAAGAAGTAAGTAGCCATCTATTCTATTACATTTGTTCGAGATAACTTACTTAATTTGGTGTCACGTTGCAGATATGCTATGGAAGAATGAGGTACAAATCTAAAGATGACCTATATGGTACTATACAGAGAAAATATTGCATGTACATGGGAATATAATGGGATTTTGTACATTGAATATAACAATTTCTCTCTTCCTCCATTTAGAAAAAATATATACGTTTCATCTCTCTATTTTCAATTCAAACCATCGTTTAATCTGAATAAACATTGTTTCAACCACATCTTCTGTTTTTATTTACAAGAGACAAAAACACTATATATAATATATATGTCTAGATATCAATTTTATAATCTTCTATATATATAAAAATGGATGTTTGTTGGTCCGTTGGTCCGTCCGTCCGTCCGTTGGTCCGTCCGTCCGTCCGTCCGTTCGTCAGTGATAATCTTCTACATCGCTCAACCAATCGTGATGAAACTTTGGGAAGATGTTTAGTATACTACCGGGATGGTTTTTGGCTAATTACTCTTTAGAAATAACCTTTCGTTGCATTTTTATTTACGATAAAACGTAGATTCACTCGCAATCAGCACCCCCTCGCGGCAGACGTATGGCCTGAAATAGCCTCGCGTGAGCCTATTTGTAACGTCAAGCTTAGCCTATAGGTTAGGTACACAGCTTCGTACCCCCGCAACCTAGGTTCGAGGCTCAGCGTGGGTGTTTTTTTTTTCATTTCTTTTATATTATTGTAGCAAATTATTAAAAATATTATTTTATTTAAAATGTAGGCTTTTTAAAATAAAAATTAACATAAACAATAAGGGCTAGATTATATTACTATTCAAAATTTAATTTCGCGTACATTTCTCATCTTTAAAAAAAAGCTGTCGACAGGTAATCTATATATATAAAAATGGATGTTTGTTGGTCCGTTGGTCCGTCCGTTCGTCAGTGATAATCTTCTACATCGCTCAACCAATCGTGATGAAACTTTGGGAAGATGTTTAGTATACTACCGGGATGGTTTTTGGCTAATTACTCTTTAGAAATAACCTTTCGTTGCATTTTTATTTACGATAAAACGTAGATTCACTCGCAATCAGCACCCCCTCGCGGCAGACGTATGGCCTGAAATAGCCTCGCGTGAGCCTATTTGTAACGTCAAGCTTAGCCTATAGGTTAGGTACACAGCTTCGTACCCCCGCAACCTAGGTTCGAGGCTCAGCGTGGGTGTTTTTTTTTTCATTTCTTTTATATTATTGTAGCAAATTATTAAAAATATTATTTTATTTAAAATGTAGGCTTTTTAAAATAAAAATTAACATAAACAATAAGGGCTAGATTATATTACTATTCAAAATTTAATTTCGCGTACATTTCTCATCTTTAAAAAAAAGCTGTCGACAGGTAATCTATATATATAAAAATGGATGTTTGTTGGTCCGTTGGTCCGTCCGTTCGTCAGTGATAATCTTCTACATCGCTCAACCAATCGTGATGAAACTTTGGGAAGATGTTTAGTATACTACCGGGATGGTTTCTGGCTAATTACTCTTTAGAAATAACCTTTCGTTGCATTTTTATTTACGATAAAACGTAGATTCACTCGCAATCAGCGCCCCCTCGCGGCAGACGTATGGCCTGAAATAGCCTCGCATGAGCTTATTTGTAACGTCAAGCTTAGCCTATAGGTTAGGTACACAGCTTCGTACCCCCGCAACCTAGGTTCGAGGCTCAGCGTGGGTGTTTTTTTTTTCATTTCTTTTATATTATTGTAGCAAATTATTAAAAATATTATTTCATTTAAAATGTAGGCTTTTTAAAATAATAATTAACATAAACAATTTTTTAATAATATTTGTAACAAACCTAGGTTCGAGGCTCAGCGTGGGTGTCTTTTTTTATTTTCGTTTCTTTTATATTATTGTAGCAAGGTCTGTTTTTACAGCATTATTATATTTTGATTGGTTTATTTTAAATATGTTTGTTATGAAGGCTCTATGTAATACTATTTAGAGCACATTTTACATTTTAAACACCTAAGCCCCCCTCTTTTTAATATTGTAGCAAAGTATTAAAAGTATTATTTTATTTTAGATGTTTGCCATGAAACTTTGGGAAGTTGTTTAGTATACTATCAGGCCGATTTCTGGCGAATTATTTTAGAATACTATTTATAACAATAATTATAGCGAAATTAAGACATAGTGATTATATTCTGTGTTTGTGCATATATAAATATTTTACAGAAAATGTGAGCACGTTCTATTAGAATATCTCGAAAACAAAAAACAATACATATAAACGAGTTCACTGACATTTATTAATGCAGTGATTATAATCGATGATTACAATGAAGGGCTATATTATCTATATATATAAAATCACTTTCAAATTTTAACGTAACGTTCCATTCTCAATCCCGTAGGGCTTTAGATCGGCTAAAACATTTTTATCTTTATAAGTGAATTTTTACTGTACTGAATAGTTTAGTATAATGTTAATTTAACATATTACAATTTAGCCACAGCAACGCGTGGCCGGGTTCGCTAGTAATATATATATAAGGAAAGTAGTACATCTGAAATTATTGTAATGAAATTTTACAATATAACCTCCATGAGAGAACACACTTGTTTGGCGGTACATAGATTAAAATTGGAACGATACAGAGAAGGTTAGCATGGCCCCTGCGCAAGGATGACACGCAAAATCATGAAGCGTTTCATGAGATAACACCCGCTAGAGGATACTTCTATTTTCTCTCTTGTGCCTGGGCCGGACGGGGACGCCACACCCTTCTTGAAGAGGCTCCACCCAACGACGGTAAGCTCCAGTCCCCCACCTAGCGACCCCCCAACGCTCCAAGGAGGTCACGTCCACGCTCCAGGAGGAGGGCGATGCTCTAAGCACCGCAGAGAATACTTATATACAATGGAATGTTTCATATCGCCAAAATTGCCATTTTCATCAATTAGCTGTTATCTGGTAAGAGAATGCCTCTCTCTAAAGGACACTTTGGTTCTGCAGCTAGGCGTATTTTATAGAGAGATTCAACTCTATATCTATATAAATATTGAATAAAAAAATGTATTTGTATATCTTAAATAATTGAATTATTTCTACATATAAATTTATATATATTAAAAATCGCAATAAACGATATTATCTTGGAACAATAGTATTTATTCGCATGTCAATATTCCGGCAAATCCCAGAAGAAGGGCTTACAGCCTCCTCGAAAATTTACATTTAAATAACTATTATTGATCAGCGCTCTTTTATTTTTTAAAGTAGAGAAGAGTTAAAATGGATTTTTCTATATTTCAAAATATAAATATATATTTATATGGTAATTTAAACCAAAAACCTCATATTGTATATAATATAAAAATATTTTCATGTTGTATAATAGAAACACATCTTTAAATATTTATACGCATGATTGACTTGTGTCATTACATCATCATATGTATTCACTTTGTACAAACTGAAGATAAATAAATAAAACTCTGTAATATATGAAGAGTTTGAGTTTTACTACTCTGATCAAAAGGTTTCGACACTTTGCTCATAAAATCCTGATAATTCAATATATTATCTCCCGGTTTGTGGCAAACGCAAGCCACGCCCTTGGCTTGGAGACCTGCTAATTTTCAAAAATCACGCGCCACAACAGCGCGAGCAGCGGCTGTTCGAAGTGAAGCCATTTTGCCCGTGCTTCGATTTCGATAGTCACCGAAATGGAGGATCAACGAATTTGCATCAAGTTCTGTGTGAAAAACGGATTCAAGGGTGCCGAAATTTTTTGAATGTTGCAAACAGCCTACGGGGATGCCGTCATGAGCCGAAGACGAGTTTTCGAGTGGTACAAGCGCTTCAAGGAGGGTCGGGAAGAGACCGCCGACAACGAGCGTTCCGGGAGACCGTCCACATCAACCACGCTTGAAAACGTGGACAAGGTGTTGGAACTGGTGCGTGAAGACCGACGAATAACTTTCAGGGAGGCCGACGAAGAAGCAGGGATATCATTCGGGTCGACTCAATCGATAATGAAGGACATTTTGGGAGTAAGAAGACTCAACGCCATTCTCGTTCCCAAAGATTTGACTTTTGATCAAAAGAACGCCCGGAAAGAAACGGCCAGTCTCAATCTTGAAGCGACAACCAACGACCTCGAATTGCTGAAGAGGGTCATTACTGGATACGAAACATGGATTCACGGCTTTGATTCGGAAACTACCCAACAGGCATCGGAGTGGCGCTTCAAAAATGAGCCGAGACCAAAGAAAGCGAGGAAGGCTCCCAGCAAAGTCAAGGTCATGTTGACGGTGTTCTTCGACTACCAGGGCATCGTTCATCATGAATTTCAACAACAAGGCTCTACAATAACTGCTGACTACTACCTGGGAGTTTTGAGGCGATTGAGGGAAGCGATCAGGCAGAAACGGCCGGAACTGTGGAGGAGCAAGTCGTGGATCCTCCACCACGATAACGCGCCGGCGCACACAGCCGTCAAAATCTCGAAGTTGCTGCAGGACCACTCAACCTCTGTGTTCCCCAACCCCCCTACAGTCCCGCTTTGGCCCCCTGCGACTTCTTTCTTTTTTGAAAGCTAAAAAAAAAAGGTTAAAAGGTCGGTAATTTCAGAGCATAGAAGAGATCAAAGTGGAATCGAAGAAGTTCATGAAGGCGATCCCGAAAACAGACTACCAGAGGTGTTTTGCCGACTGGAAAAAAAGGTGGCTGAAGTGCATCGCGGCTAACGGGGACTACTTTGAAGGGGACAATTTGAATTCGGTAGAATAATAACGTTTTTTTTAACTTATAAGCAAAGTGTCGAAACTTTTAGATCAGAGTAGTATAAGCAAAGATTGAGATAGAAGTCCAATAACGTATAAAAACGAGGCTTATAAGATTTCAAATCCACGCCCTTATAGCATCCTCTGAAACCCAGTACTTCCCCTCTCGGCAAAGATATATAAACCTCAAACAGGGCCAGAAATACACAGTCACTTCACCGTCAGCGGGAGCCCTCGTCAGATGTCCCCAAGGTCCACCTCATCGACCATGTAGACCAGTAAGAAACTTGTTCTTAACCATCTCCATCTTTCGCTCCTAGCTCAACTATTATTTTTTCACAGAACTTTCCTAGTTCAACTGTGTCCCTTCGTTTTTTTATGTGGACATTCCTAAGTCTTTAAAGGTCTTTCAAGGTGCAGAGAGGTATTGGAAAACTATCCACACTCTGACTGCCCTTCTCGGTTACTACAGGTTTGACCTTCTAGGTAACTAACCACAGTAAAGCGAGAGACCCCCTCGGATTTCACACTACAGCGAGTAACCCTCAGGAGATCACATTTATATATATAATGTCACAATATTTATATGAAAAATAAGAAGAAAAAAAGGTCAGGTGTTGATATTGAAAACAAAAAGGCCATATCCTGACCGCTCTCAAGAGTATTTCAGATGGCCAAGCGCCATCTAGTGGAACAAAAATCAACTAAACGTTTATTTAACTAGTTACGCAGATATATACCTAATAATATATCAAAAATATAGTTATGTTCAAAATCAATCAATTCTAAAATGTTGCATATGTGGATTGCACCGCCTTTGTTGAGAGAGAAGGTTAGAATTATTTGCAGCAAAGCTTTTTTCAAACACTTTTATGTACAACATTTTCAAGTACCAAATAAATATATTGTAAGTTCATATAATAGTTTCGGATAAACCTCACACAATTTCACATTGATGAGACAAATGCTTAAAATTATAGTAGTTCTTATCGAATCCTTAAAATAAGTATTAGATCATTGTTAAATTTAAATTTCTAAAATATAGCTTACAGAATTGAACTGATTAAGTAAAGTTGATTTGAAATCCTACAATACATATATGAATAATCGAATAATTTCAATAATTTAAAGGTATACAAATAAACTTATGCATTAGAGTTATGTAAAGTACTTATATAGATTTGGCTGGTAGTAAAACAAGGATTTCATGGTGCAATAAGTTTCAACACCAGATAACAATGTATCCACGCCTGAATCTTGACAGGTATTTGATTACAACGTCACATCGACAGGCAAAAAGATAAATATACTGTACGTGGGACAGTTATTAATTTTTTATATTCTGCACACACAATGGAAAACTTGATTCATGGAAACTGCCGTAATAACAGACTCGAAATGATGTCAAAACCACCTACAAATAGTGATATGACTCTCTGTGAAGTTTCCATAACATTTACAGAAACTGCTTGAAAGTTACAATGATGGTGTTGGATGCCAATTGAACATTCAGAAAAATGAATATTCAGTCAAAATTCCAACCTGTATACCATGGTTTCGGGCTATTGTCCTCATCAGTGCAGGAACGCGGTTTCGATTTCATAACATCTTACAGAAGGAATTATGAAATGCGTCGAAATGGTCAAAAGGATGTTTAGGTAGTTGGAATACCGGAGTGATAAACCAAGTGCATTGTCTTAATGTATTTTTAAAGGGAGAGGTGCCATTTTTATATTGGAAATTGGTCCTCCTTTCCTTTCTTATCTCCACTCAATCATATTAGGATATCAAGTTGTGACCCTTGATGGTGTCTGTTTGACAACCATCATGACTGGATGAAGTAGAATGCGTCTGCCTTTGTCATTAAGACTGGGAGCACTACTCAGTGGCAGGCCGACTTAGCTCCAAAATAAATGGCCGCCTCTGACATGAGGAACAGACACCATCTGCAGCGGCTCGTAACAAGGAGTAAAAACGCTGCACATCCTGTATCCCTGGATTAGGAGCCCTTACAGAGTACTATCAGTCGGGCCAGCTGAGCCCAGGTTTTAGCAAGCTTGCTACTGTTCCCCCCTCCTCATTTTTCACCCGGGCTTGGGACCGGCAAAGGCGGAGTTTGGTAAAATTCATACGCCGTTTTTTCTCTCTCAAAATAAAAAATCGCTTATGTTAACTTTATTGTGTGTGTGCCAAAAACAACAAAAAAGAAACATAATATAGAGATAATCTAACACATTGGGAATTACCACAGAGATTTTACCGCTCTATTCTCCAGGTTGGATTGTATGCTGCAGTGATTCATTATCATTCCATTATAATTGTTTGCTTATTGCATCAACTTGGAGTTTTAACACTTATGAGCCATGCCGTCCCATTATAGTTTTTTGATAATTGCAACCGTTGGGCAGGTTTTTTACTGTTGAGTCATGTCTTTCCATTGTACACTTTCTTTATTGAAGTAATATATATATAACAATAGGGTTTTATTTATGAAAAGATATTTGAATACTTTGCAACATCCATCGCTAAAAGACGCCAAGTTGCTATCATTAATATTTCATTAAGTCTTTCAAAACTTTCCTAGTAAATTATTTATGTTAGCAATAGTTACCTAGAAGATATTTGAAAAAGGAACAATAAAATTCAGGTAAAGAGTTTCTTTTAATTTTGGTTTTTGCAAGCTTTCTATCAAATTTTCTGCTCTTCAACGGGCATATACTTCTATGTACAATATCAAGATGATCTTTAAACAAAAATAATTAACATAATTTTTTCAATTATTTTTGTATAAAGATCATCTTAATATTGTACATAGAATTATTTGCCCGTTGAAGAGCAGAAAATTTGTTTGAAAGTTTGCAAAACTTAAATTAAAAGAAATTTCAACCTGAATTATATTGTTCCTTTTTCAAATTATATACAAGATGCGTTCATTAATTTCCAGGACTGCTCTGTATCTTTGAAAAATAAAACAAAAAAAAATTCAATAATTTTCAAAATATGCCCCTCCTACCTCAATACACCTGTTCCATCTTTTTTTCCAATTGTCGAAGTAGGAGATAAAATCACTTTTTGAGAGGTTCCTCAAGGTTTCCTTCGATTTAGTTCGTATCATACCAACGTTGTCAAATTTCCTTCCTTTTAACTTCATTTTCAATTTAGGATAGAGGAAAAAGTCATTGGGGGCTAAGTCTGGGGAATAGGGTGGATGAGAGAGGGATCTGTATGGTTGAATGCTTGGCCAAGAACTGCGAAACAACATGGGTTGTGTGCGGCCGCGCATTATCGACGTGAAGTATCCAGTCATTGTTTTGCCATCTTTCAGGTTTTTAAGGCGCACTGCCTCCCTTAAGCGCCTCATTATCCCCTAATAAACCTCTTGATTAATTGTACGTCCGAAAGAAATAAATTCATGGTGAACCAAACCATTAATATAAAAAAATGTAACAATCCATTTCAATCCATTGGCTGGAATGACGTTCGGTTTCCGGGTCATACTGATACACCCATGTCTCATCCCCGGTAATGATTTTTTGCATCCATTCTGGATCGGTCCGAGTCATTTCAACCATGTTTTTGCAGACATCCATTCTAACCTCCTTTTATCCTCTGTTAGAATTCGGGGAACAAATTTTGAAGACGTCCGGATCATGTCCAAATCTTTTATTACTATTTGATGACACAGTCCTACAGATAGTCCTGTCTCTGAAGATAAGTCTTTAATAGAAATTCTTCTGTTAGATTTAATTAATTCCTTTATTTTGAGCTTGTTTTTCTCGCAACGTAATGATCTTGGACGCCCAGTATGTTGATCATCGTTTACCTTTTCCCGACCTTTTAGGAAGCGTGAAAAACATTCAAAAGTTCTTGAACGGGAAAAAGCTTCTTTAATCAATTCATACGTCTCAGTAGCACTTTTTTTTCAATTTAAAGAAACTTAATGCAGATTCTCTGCTCTTCGAAAATGGCCATTATAAAATTAGAAATTCAAACCTTACAAGGAAGTTGTTTTGTTCTATTTTTAGATCGGCGCGTGCGCCACGAGACTCGTGCTTTCAGTCAGGTGTGGTCGAATGTCCAATATTTAACTCTGTATGAAATTTTTTCTTTTGCTTATTTATTTATTTAATTTTTTAACTAGTCCTGGAAATTAATGAACGCACCTTGTATTACATTTTAAAGGTAAAAATTTGGAAGTATGTTTGAGGAAGAAGCTAAGTATAGGTATGCGTATGAATTGTAAATATTAAGACAGGAATGTTTCTGTTACACATCAATAAAATTTCTACTGTACTTACTGTGCGGTGAAAAAATATTGGGAGGGATTAGCTCCTCAGTGGTAAACCCTCCCAGCGGTTTCTACAATTTAATCCACCAGACTGCTTCTTATAGCTCTAATACTGTATTGAATCATTCTGCCTATATATGCTGAACTGAAGGTTGGAATATTAGAAATGCTATTTAAGCAAACTATGGACATAACCTTTTGGGACAGTAGAATTACATATAATATATTTGCATCGAGCAATGCTCTTCCGCAAACAACAAGGACAAGGCCAGTTAGGCATAAATTAAAATGAAGCAATAACGCGCCATCTATATATAGGAAATGTAAACATTAAGACAGAATGTTTATTTTACACATAAATCAAACTTCTATGTGTGGTGCGTTCAACGGAAAAAATAATTGCCAAACTACATGAGTTATACATTTTAAAGAATTTATTAATATTAAATAAGGGGAAACACTCACACGCTCTTAATGTTAAAATAATTCAAAAACATTCAAACAATAAGCCAGACGCTCCTAATATTTTCATGATTGCTGTAAGGGCAGTAGAAAATTGCTTTACTTTAAAAGGAAACGTTCGCCTTTTATAAATATTTTATATTTTTTAGTAAGTACCTTATGTATACAAAAACTTTTTTAAAAAGTGGAATATTCTATCCCATTTCAAAATCAACGCAGCAATATAAAGGCAGCTATAGTAAAAAATATGGGCAACAATGGGTAAAAAATAACAAAATATTTCAATAGGAAAAATAGGCTATTCTAACCAAAACACCAAATCATTTTCTACAAATTTCTCACTATTTCGCGACTTCACTGGACACACCCAACACACACACACTTCGTTGCTCAATGCAACTACTGAGTTAAAATCATTGCATGGCCATCGTCTAATCAACTCATCGTCGCTTATTTCATTATGGTCACGTGATAGTAGTGTACCAATCAGCGGGCCAATTCATCGGACACCATATAAACATTATATAAGGCGTATATTAGAGTAGATATTTAAAATATATATGTTAAAAACCTTTTAAAATTTTATTTTAAAATGGATATCTATCTTTTATATATGATCGGTGTGTGTGTTAAGAATACATTTCTGATTTTTTTATAGGAATCTCATCTATATCCGGAGACAATAGAGAATTCAACATGATATTCAATGAATTCAATGAAATAGAGAATTCAACATTGATATTAAACGGAACTAAATAAAGACAAACACAACTGTACAAACTACTTTTAAAGACATCCGTGTAAAGTATACCGATATTAACGGGTGGCGATACATGGACGAAGCTGTCAGCCAAGAACATTAGCTTGCTGGAGGGAGATATAGAGCTGGAGACGCTGGCTGAAAACACCGTGTACAGGTTACGTGTACAGGTTACGTGCACAGGTTACGCGTACAAGTTACATGTACAGGTTACGTGTACAGGTTACGTGTACAGGTTACATCTACAGGTTACGTGTACAGGTTACGCGTACAAGTTACATGTACAGGTTACGCGTACAAGTTACATGTACAGGTTACGTGTACAGGTTGCATGTACAGGTTACGTGTACAGGTTACGCGTACAAATTACGTGTACAGGTTACGTGTACAGGTTACGTGTACAGGTAACGCGTACAAGTTACGTGTACAGGTTACGCGTACAAGTTACATTTACAGGTTACGCGTACAAGTTACGTGTACAGGTTACGTGTACAGGTTACGCGTACAAGTTACATGTACAGGTTATGCGTACAGGTTATGTGTACAAGTTACAATAGAAAGAATTATAGGATTACATTGTTGGAAGAGACCAAAGGTAGACATAGCGAGTTTCTTGATTTAAGAGCTGCAAGCTTTCCGACAATGACGTCCTTCAATAGGCCATTACGCGAATACCATGGTATTGTCATTGTACGCAAGGTCGCAGGCTTTTATATAAAGACACTTGTCGCGTCTATCTTTGGTCTCTTCAAACAAATAACGAGGTGTTTTCAATAGCGGGAGGAACCTCATAGCAATACCAGGAAAAAAGAATATTAATTCGATAGAATAGGTGCTAAGACACCTTAGCTTATTTTCAAAAAATACATAAAAAAACTTTATCATAAGTACTTATTTATTGCAAATAAACGAGATTTGAAGCCCGCGCAACTATGCCCTTATGAAGACTTATCAAAGTTAAGTGGAAAGAAACACACTATTTGTACAAATTAAATGTTTACCTGAATACGCTTTGGCGTGCATAACGACATCAAAACATTTAGAAGCCATTTAATACATACATTATCCTTTGTATTCAAGCATTATAAATATTATTTTATAATAATAAATTAGAAATTATATATGTATTAATTTATGAATGACTATTAACAATTTTACTTAATACATGCTAGCTTACCAAAAATATTAATTAAAGGAGGTATTGAAGACAACTTCCAGATCAAGAGGTTGCCCTCATATTACATTTACGAACCAAGTGAAAAGTGAGACCAAGGCAATTTCACCAAAATTTTATAACTATGGCAATGGATTGATCATATGGGAGGATTGTTTGATTGAGAAGGCACAGTCTGATATTCATCACAAGCAAAATCATCTCAAACATCCTTTTTTTAGAGAGAAAAAGTCCAAAGATACAAATGGACTATTTTAAAAATCTTCTAATATGGAAACTTCCTTCACATCCGTGTTGTGCAGACTGTTTATAACAGTACTTTCAACATGGCCCATTTCTCCGTGGTTCTCCTGAGTGTCCTCGCGCTGTCCTGTTTCTTCACAGCAGCATCAGGGAAGTGGGTCCACTTGATCTACAGAGCGCACATTGAAGAGTTGTACAGTATTATAAATATAAACAACCTACTTATCGAAAGATCACTTCTCGCTCAAGTAAATCTATCGGTAAGAAACAATTCTCTATCAATTCATTATCCCATCTGATTTTTCAGATTAATATTGATAATACTTTTTCTATCTTCAACCTTCAGTTAAAGTAATATGTTTGAGTTTATATTTTTGCCTATGTGTTTGAGAGGTCTTGTCCTTTAAACTAAAGAGTTGCTCTTGAAGCAAAAATATATCTTTGATTACAACAGACTTTCTGTAAAATTTCATTGAATACACAAAACACACACAATATATATAAATCTTTGAATAAACTTCAACTATCTTAGATTGAGATAATCAACCAAGATCTCACGTTGCAGTTATATTTGATTTTTTTTTCAGAAAATTCTGAAAAATTATTTAACCAATCCTAAATCCAGCTCTCCCTAAGATATTTCGGATCACCACGCACAATCTTTATTATCGAAGTTAGGAAAGCTATTTGAATGGATTGTGTTCTCTAAAACTACTGAAAGCTTCAGAAAGCACGGAACCAATTCCGAAAAGAATAATTTGTAAATAGAAAAGGACATAGTACAGCACGCCAATAATATTACTTCAAGGCTTCAACAACAGATGTGCTACAGGAGCTTTGCTTTTTCGACATAAGCAAGGATTTCGACAGTCTGGCATTAAGACCATTATTCACAAAAGTTTACACGTAGATATTTAAAGGATTTGATTCAATTCATCGGATTCTGTCTTGAAAGAAAGATGTTAAAAGTCAGGTGAAAACATCACATTCCTCGTATAGACAATTACAACAATAATCCCATCAAGGTTATATCATTGATCCCTAATTTTTCCAACTTATTTATAAATGACGTACCTCTTACTCATCAAATATAGATCCAAATTAATGCAGATGAGATTCTGTAGTATTGATTAGATATGAAAGCGTCAATAAGATACGGAAAAACTTCAGAAAGCTACAAAGAAAAAATAAGATTGATGCCACACATCTAAATGAATCCTGAAAAGATACAAGAACAAATATATTTAAGAAAAGCAGAGTCAAAAAGTTGCAACACCTCATAAACTAGCATGGTAAGATTTTTCGACCACCAGGTTGAATAATGAAATAATAGAAAATTATCTTGGAGTTAATCTTAATCAACGTCTTACTTTCACGGATGATATCAAATCATAAATAAAGAAAGGACCCTTGCCAAAAGCCCAAGGACACTCAAGGGTGATTCAAAAACATATCTAACTATCAATATGATGAGGCCTATACTTGAATATGTTTTTCTCAGATTGGACAGGGTAACCCAATATAAAAAAACCTACAGCATCTATTGACACAAAGTCCTGCGACAGGTCACCCGAGTTACTCCTTCTTTGTCCGAAAGTCTTTGATTGGGATAGACACTAAAGTTGAAATCATAGAACTCTTCATAAGAACACCAGCAAACTATTTTAGAGAAAAACATATGCTCATGTGCTCCTGGTCAGTATTTTCCTTCTTTATTTTAAATATATATATATTAAAAATAAAAAAGGCATATCCTGACCAGGAGCACATTTGCTTTTCAGATGGCAGAGCGCTATCTGGTGGAACAGAAATCAACTATTCATTGATTTAGCCTGTTCCCTGATAATTGACCAACCCAATTTCTTGATAAATCAAGAAAGCCATCCACCAACGCGTTTCGCGCTGTTGGCGCTCGTCAGGGTGGAGTAGGATGTACCACTGCGACCAAAATTATTTTTGGTCCCAGAGGCGTCTTGAGAAACCATGAAATGGGTATTTAAGGCCAAACCTGCGTGAATACGCTTAACATGTGAAAAAATAATTTATTTTTTATTTTTCTATCATTTTTCACATGTTAAGCGTATTCACACAAGTTTGGCCTTATCAAGATTGTGAGGCGAGACTTCTACATTATTCAGTTATTCAAATTTATTCTAGCAGTGTGGGGATCATACTTTTCAAATAAGACTCAATTTTAACCTCAAGCTCAATTTTCCCTTAAGCTTACATAATTGGTGGTCCGCTTCATCTTATGTAAATATTAAAAAATATATTAATATTTGGTACTAAGTGCTCGCTGTATTTTTTCACTTACATTTTTTTACTCGTAAAATTGGTTTCAGTAGTGTCGTGTCATACTGAGCCACAAAACAACTCTTTGACTTGAACAATTATTCTTTATTTTCAAACCAAACCTACAGTAGAAAAAGGCATCTAAAGTAACAAGACTGTTCAACTCCTAACGCTGGACTTCTCAACTTAATCGTTCTATTTATAGCACAAATAAGTTGAATTAAAACTATGCAAATTTTTTGTGCTACAAAAAGAATAAATATTCAAAGACACAATAAGTAGTATGATATAACAAATTAATCATAATTACTGATATGTATGCTTATTTTTAAGAACAATGTAGTTGTAGTATATTCTAGGAATGTATATTTGCAAGTATACAAAAATTGAGGAATATATCAGGAATATATATAGTTTACCCCCAGATTTTTATGAGTAGATTGTATTAATTTAGATGGATATATATTAAATAATCTAAAATGCAAATATTTTATTTAAACATGTATTTTATTCACATCATTGACTGCTCTACATTTTGGACCATAGATTTAGAACTTTACACTTTGAATATTGTTGTAAATATGTATGGTTAACCTAACTCTTTTTTAGTTCACGAATATAGAATTCATTTTATAAATTCTATATTACTGTGAGAAATAAATAATGTGTAATTATTTTCAAGTAATTGAAAATAAAGACTACTCGAAAGGTAAATAATTATCTTTCTTTTTTCACGACTGCACCTTCAATTCCCTACTTTTTCAACAACAAAACAAAATATTCATAACATATATATATATATTACAGAAAGAATATTGATCTGTGAAAATAAAGGTTACCTCTCTTCGGTCAAAATAAACGCTAAAAATGTAAGCACCATCTATTGATTCTTGCAAACTAGCGAACTCTAGTCGGTTTCAAAGCCACACTACACCAGTTTGGAAAATTGATATACTGGTCAATTTGGCTTTGGAAACTGACCTTTTTATTGAGGTGTATCCTACAGGGAGTGTTCGCTTATGGAGATTCTAATGTAGGCTGAAGTTGGTTTTGAAATTCTTCTTGTATTTTTCAGGAAAAGGATTCCTTGACACTCGAACGGGGTCTGATCATATTGGCATCGTCTGAAACAAACAAATATTCACAGGTAAGTAAACGTCTTTGTAAGTTTATACACATTTTGGTGAATAAATATTAAAAATTATTTGAACACGATGTCTATTTTAAAGGTAAGGAATATTTCTATCTATATTTCATTTTACGATAAAGAAATTTCACTAATGACCAAAATTAAAAAAGTTGTACCTTTAAGGATGCATATAGGGATTCAGACAATAACTCTGAAAGATATATGATGCACAGTGATCTTCATTGAAAATACACAAAAATGCCTCTGTCTCCATAAAAAATGACACACACCATTGGCGATGTCTAAGAATTTACATTTCCTGAATTTTTGTCCATGAATGTGTGTATTTTCAATTTCTCAGATGAATCGGCTCCAAGGCCGGTACCCAATCAGGCCACTTAAATAGATAGAATTATTTTCAACAAGATAACAATTAGTTAAATTCCATCTTTGTCGGAAATTCTGCCACACAACATCCAGGGTCGAAGTTATTCTATAGAACGTTCTTTGTCGATTTTCGTGAAAATACGATAAATGTTATTGACATCCGTGTCAATGGTTAAACATAGTTATCTATGAAATATAGTAAAAAAGGAAAACATATAAACAAAGAGACCATTTGATATTTTATATGGTTCAGGAGGCTCTTTTTTCAACGAAGAGTCATTCTCTATTTCTCCATCAGAAGAAAAAGATAACTTATAAGGATAGAACCCAGGTCGCCATGGAGCAAGGATAAATTCAAAGCATCACGCCAGGGAAAGCGCTGTAGTATGATAGATATACCATGGTATATCTGAATTTTAGAAAAGTTTTTTTTAAAATTTAATTTAGGTTATTAGATGTTTTATAATATATTAGTAGTGTTAACATCTATAATTTGTGGGAACAAGGTTTCTACCTCACCCGAGGCTATCTGCTCACAGGCGCACTACCCTTTGTTTATAGTAGCGGTTTGACCCATAAGGAATCTAGGGAGAATTCCTATAATGGATCTTTAAAGACCCCTATTCCTCTCATCTGACAGAATCGCTTGGGCTGGTACAAACCATCGATCGCAGGCGATAGATTGGGCAGGCGTGTACGGTGCTCTCATCCTTACCAGGGCCCTACCAACAGTCTCATTGTTGGAGCCGTGTAACCCGGGAAACCTAATTTATTTGGCTAGAATTCTTTAATATTTGCTTAAAATATGTATACCGATCCACACAGAAGGTATAAACGTGTGTGTGTCGTAAAATATATAGGTTTTGAACGTTCAAATTTGGGTTGGATATTTTGCCAAATGATTGATAAATTAATTCATAAATTTGTTTTTTTTCTTCTAAAGATTCGACTAATTTGACGCTGTTCAGGGATGATAGGGGACAAGGATGCTCATGGTACGTTACAAAGATAACAAGATCGAGTAACACAAGAATTCTATGTTGTGAATGGAATTGTCAATAGAATCATTCATAACGCCTGAATGGGTCAAAAGTAAATGTCAAAGAGAGACATCTTTGACGAACTTAGCAGCTGAAGTTCTAGGATAGCTATCTTTAGTGTTTTAGCGCGTGGAAGATGATCTATGATGATCTAACTATTATGGATCGTTGCATAATTTCTGCGGCTTTTTCCGCAACCTTTTTCATAAAAAAATATAGTTTCGTTCAATTTTTAAATAAAAAGTCTATCTATTTTAAAATAACAATAGTACGTTATAAATATCATATTCATACTCACCTCTTTTACTATACTACATCGAAAAGGGTTGTAATTCAGCAAAGTCATTTCGAAAAAATATTTGGTGAAGGGTCGATCAGAAAAATCCAAGTTGAAATAGTGTGATGCAAGCTTCACAGATGTAGAAGAAAGAGTTCGACCATCAAATTTCGACAACCAGACACTTTGTCAGCCGTGGAAGAGGACGTAGGCTTGATAATAAAAATAGTAGGCGAAGACATCGATGTGATTCAAGACTTCAACAATCGTTCTTCATCTCAAGAATCTTGGAAATAGTTCGAAGTTGATGGTTAATATGCTCCAGAATAATCATCTTTAAATATTATGTTGAAAGTATCCTCAATATATAGATGTAATACGATGATGCAATTGTTATTACACTATTGTAGAATCTGTCGACTTAACCGTTCTGTGACAATACCGTTGCGGAATTGCTTGTTGTTCGATTTGAATGGTGAGGGTTGGTTGAAGCGCAGTCGTTGAGTGGAAGTTGAAGCACACAGTTAGGAATAATCAGGACACGTGATTGGGTTTGAAAATATAAGGCAACGGGTTGGAGGAAAGAAAGCTTGAGAAGAACTGAGCGATTTGACTTATTAATTAGTTGATCACATGGCGGTGATTGTACTTAGCTGTGGGATGAGCAGAGGGAGAGAGGTCTAGAGCAGATGTCACCTTCTTGGAAGCTAAATCACTACTGACCATCCTTGCCTTTCGATTTAACACCAAGCCTCAGTGTCTCTCTGATTGGTCGAGAGATGTCACATGATCTTGTCCTATTGGTTGACCTATTTAAGGTGCTATCTTCTGATAGGCCGGCGGTTTCCTTTGGTGAAAGATATGATCTGCTTTGATAGGAAGTGTCGAGTGCCATTTTGACTTTATTTACTTCCGTGTTATCAAATACGTCCTATTTTTGCCGGAAATGTTGGGCGTTAGCTTAATATTTATAACTTCTGGTCACCGAATACATCCTGTTTTTCCAGGAAGTGTCGAGTGCTTCTTGTCTAATATAACTTCTGCGGTCACTAGAGACGACCGGTCTCTGCCCCTGCAATGTTGACACAGGGGTGCCAAAATAGTCGTGCCAGCTTTAGTCTTACTTCCTATATCTTTTGTTACTTTCTTTCCTCCAGTTACCTTGTTCTTTATTAAGTCTTTGAAATTCATACATGGTACATACATAGTGGGTCGGGGTTGCATTTAATTATATACAAATTATGACATAGATATAGTAAGGAGCGATGTGCATGTGTCCGTGCGTGATGCTTGATAAATTAACTGGATATTTACTCAGCCTATTTATAAGCAGTTTTTACTATAGCCTAGCATATTAAACAAGAAGGTGGTTTAACCATGTAATAGTATAACCTAAAACTCTGTTTTTAAGAATCATATAAGTTTTTTTTATTGATGATAACGCACATCTTCTATATAATCTTCTTAGCGAATGATTCGACTTCACCCGGGTTCTGCCAGAGTGGATGATTGTAAAACTAATATTATTTTAACAAATGTGTTGTTTATATTATGAATTCAGTTGAACCTGTCTATAGCGCCCCCTCTAAATAGCGCCTCCCTCTCTATAGCGCCCGATTTTAAATACGTAATACGATGCGATTTACATTAAAAGTGACCTGTCTTTTGCACCTCCTCTCTATAGCACCCTATTTTGGTGAGTCCCAAGAGGGGGCGCTATAGACAGGTTTAACTGTATATGAATACACTAAGGGAAAACTAAAGGAAATGAATTTGATGTTGTCAGTCGTCTTTTTTAAGGAAACAGAGGTAATTTTGTTCACACTTGGTTATCTCTTGTGTCTTCAATAAAGGTCACTGTGTATCAAATATCTTTTAGAGTTATTGTCTGAATCCCGATATACATGCTAAAAGGTACAACTTCCTCAAGTTTTGTCCATGAGTATGTTTTACTAAAGCACCCGTTTAAAATTTTAAGAAAATTCAAGCCTCAAAATTATCGATGTAATAATAAAATCGAACTATTCTTACACCACTATATTTACCTTTGTACAGAATAAAAAGATCAAGGTTCTGATTCCTTAAATTCAAAGATATTGAAATTAACAATAACAAAATAATTAATATGCACATCTCTGAAATGAATTTTCTTTTAAAAAAAGCTTATATATACAAATAGAATAACAATGAATGACATAAGAAACATTTGAAGCAGAACTTGCGTTTAACGAATGGTTAAGCGGAGGAAATTAAAAAAAAATACATACTATTTGCTCTCATATAAAATTTTGATATTTTATTTGTGATGAACTTTGCCTCAATAGCTTTCAAGTTATTTAACATTTGGAATAATATCTTCTTTCCGCGGTTAGGATTTGGGTCCTTTTAAAGAAACTCTCAAAATTGACACAGGTTGTCATGGAACCGTATCTGGCTATATGTGCTACAGAATCTCAAAGTCCAAAATATTCAAAATTGATTGGCTGAATAATTTTCAATTTATATCTTATTTTTGAATAGGATTTTCTTTACGCCGGTAGAATTTGGTACCTTTTAAATATACTATCAAAATTGACACAGGCTGTCATGGAACTGTTTCTTGATAAATGTGCTACAGAATTTCAAAGTTCAAAATATCCTAAATTTAATGACTCAATAACTTGAGATAAATAAATGAGAGCTAGAGTCAAGCTTATCTCTCCCAATACCTTTTTATTTAATACACATTTGGAAATGTGTCAGGGAAATCCTTTTCTTCAAATAAAAATTCAAGATGACGGATAAAAAAATAGATAAATAAGGAATTAAAATTACAGACGTTAAAGATAAATATATTTTAACAGCCGTGTGATTTTAAGTTCGCTTAAATCCTTTTTAATCCCGTTTTTTCAATCTTGATTTTTTTCAACTAAAAAAGAAGCTTCCCTGACACTGTGTAATTGGGAGATAACTTTGGCTTAGCTGTCATATATGTGTATTTTAATAAATTCAGAGAAAATAATAATGAAATCCTTTGAAAGTATGTTTTTGTGCAATTAATTTTGCTTACAGAATATTTTAAAAAATTAAAAAGCACAATTTACAACACACACATTTTCGAAATAGTAATAACTAGATTTCACTCTTGGACCAAAATTTTGGTCGTAAAGGTAATGTAAATTTTTGATCTTTTTTTTTTTTTTTCTAAAGGGAGTAGCAATTTTTTCACTCACGAATATCCCTAACGCCTTATGAGTCAATTGTATCAATCCATTCATAATGCTAATTATACAATTCGCACTATTTTTCCAAAGGACATTCCTACACAGTTCCATACACATTTTATAGTCACTCAATTTGACACATTACACTAAATTGTTCCTGCGGAAAAATTGAACAAACTGCTTCTCACTTTATCTACGACTGTCCGAACTTTGCAGAAGTAAGACATCGTTTGTTCTCTGATTTAAATGATCTAACTCTTTTACCTAAGCTACTTTGTATATATAAATTTTATAAACTCTGTCGAATAATATATATATATACTTTTAAATTTGTAAATATTTAATTCTAAGTTCTATTTGTTGTTTATGTTTGTTTCCTCTGTATTAGGCGCAAATATTTCAATATCGCGCCTGGGTGATTAATAATTAAAATAAAATATCCCTATCTCTTAAAATTACAACAGATCACTTGTATTTGTTGGTAAATGTAGAAGTTCGTTTATTTTTATTCTTTTATGCAAAGGTTTTCAGTTACTCTCTCTCTCTCAACACTCACCTGTCTGCTGTGTTAATCCAGCTCTGCTACGGCCTGATCTCCTATAGCAGAGACGACCCAAAACCTCTTATAGAAAAACGAATTTGCATTCCTATGAACTGAATGCGGACTGTTTCCCAAGTGGATAATTCATTAATGTATATAGCGTAATATTTATTATAGACACATCTTCATCAATATCACATCATTTTTCAACTACGCTAATGGAAATAGAAAGTGTTACACCCATAAGAAGTTGAAGAACAAATCTGGAATTGGCCTCATACTAACTTTTAGTAGCATGTAATGTATTCGATCTATTTTTCTTTTTAATTAAAAAAAATCATACTTTTTGATAATCTGTACATTAATTTGTGATGAGTTTCATGATATTCCATCAGTTTCTTCTAATACCTTCCATTTATATTAATTTATCTCTTGTCAACATGTAAAAAATACATATATTAAAATATATTATATATAATAAATAAAATATATATTAAAATACTTCCTTTTTATCAAATGAGTGTATGCTTTTATTTTTA